>LZPO01108586.1:0-13596 GCA_001675575.1 Neotoma lepida
GCGCCTTTCCTGGAACTCACTCGGTAGCCCAGGCTGGCCTCGAACTCACAGAGATCCGCCTGCCTCTGCCTCCCGAGTGCTGGGATTAACGGCGTGCGCCACCACCGCCCGGCTGTTTATCTACTTCTTATGCTGTTGGTTTTGCTCCTGAATGGTCTGCCATCATTCTGAAAATACTGCTTCCCTTACTATTGAAGAATATACCTGCCTTGAAGGGTGAGTTCAAAGGATCAAAGGATGTGGTCTGTTGGGGAGAGATGTGGAAATAAGAAGCCTTATGGAAGGATCCAGAAAATGACCCATCTATCCCCTCAAAAGATGAAATTCTGTGTCTCTGAGGAGTAGAGTCAGATCTGAATGTGTGAATGCTTCAGTGTGAGACTGCCTGTAGTCACTATTCATTTCAGTTAAGAAACACTGTAAGGAGTGTCTCCTATTTACTGTTATATACATCCATCCATGCATATATGTGGGTGCATATTGCATTTGTAGCTGCATCTGTTAAGTTTCAGATTTTTACTGATTTGTGCACAAAATATTATGTCACCATTTCTGATAAAAAACCAATATCATAATGGTTTTCAGTCTAAATACTGTCATTAAAAAAACACTTTCAAACCTATTATAAATAATATTCAACTGGTAATTCTGTACAGAGTTTAATATTAAACNCTGATGATATAGCTATTCGGGCACATCAACCCACAGGTCATATATATTTTTAAACAAAGTTGTTTCTCAGTGTGAGTAGAGGTTTCCACCCCCGGATCTCCTATAAACACAAGGCAAAATACCTGTGGAATACGTCTTTTGTGGTGTGCTGTCTCTCTCCATGGACTCCTTCCTACTTAATGTGCTGTCCCAGCACTTTATTCTTCTGTTTTATTTATTTTTTTTTGTTTTATTGTTAACAGAAAATCATCATATTCAGTCTTAAGAGGTCCAGGCTTTGTCATCTGCCAACAAAGTTTACTGGAATAATATGCCAGGATCCTCCATCTGGCACCAGGTTCTACAGGGCTGTCTTCACATAAATTACTTTCATACTGAATTAAGGATACTATTGCTTTTTCTGATTATTTCTTTCCTATGCCTTGAGGATTTNGAACTGAGTTTGACACACCACAGGAAAGCACTCACTCTAAGAAATAGACAAATACGATCAAAGATCTTCTACATGACCCAGTTATACAATACCTGAGTAATTACCAAAAGGATGTTTCTAAGTTGAGATATCTCAGAGATAATTGCACATGACTGATAACTANAATACTATCAATGATAGTTAAATTATGGCTGAGTTAATTATGGAACCAGCCTAGGTGTTCAACAGCAAAGGAATGGATAAGGAAAATACACACAATGGAATTTTCTTTTCTTTATGTCATTTGCAGGCAAATGTATGCCACTGGAAAGAATTGTGAAGCAAGTTAAGTCGATTACAGAAAGTGAATACTACATCGGTAATCTCATTTGTAGTTCATAGATTCCTCTATAGAGAAATATAAAACCATGCATATATATATGAGAGTAAACTAGAAGCAACATCATCTAGGGCAGTGGTCCTCAATGTGTGTGTCGACTCCTTTGGGAGTTGAATGACCCTTTCACAGAGGTCACATATCAGATATCCTGCATATCAGATATTTATAATATGATTCATAACAGTAGCAAAATTACAGTTATGAAGTAGCAATAAAATAATTGTAAGGTTGGAGGTCAGTACAGCATGAGGACCAGTATTAAAGGGTCTCAGCATTAGGTAGGTTGAGAAGAACAGGCCTAGGAGGGTAGAGAAGATGAATGAGAAAGGGATTGGTGAGAAAATGGAGGCTGGGGTAAGAGGAAAAGAGAAGAGAGGCTCAACCTGTAATACATACATCTATTCAAGCCTTAAAAACCGCATCTGTGAAGAAGGAAATACCATCAAGAAAGCAAAAATGCTTATAAGAGGATTCTTGATGCCCCATTCATGGTCCACCCTTGCAGTATCAGGTTTCGAGATGTGCTTACGTTCAAAGAACAAACAGATACTAACCTTGTAGCCCATGACTTCAGACTCATTGGCTAAAGGTCTGACTGGCTCCCAGCCTAGGGAAACCTGAGACCCCTGCTGCTCCCACCTGAGATTGCCAGGAGGCTCACTTGGGGCTGCAAGATAAAAAGGGCAGTGAACTGACAAGTCCAAAATGCATTTCTTCATTTCAGTCCTGAGAATTTCTGTCTCTGTGTCTGGTAGCTGGCTGGTGCCATAGGCTTCCCTCCAGCTGGAATCAGATGAGGAGGGTTTGCTCCAGGACTGTCATTTTAATAGCTACTCCACTGAGCTTTTGAACTTGAATCCTTTTATCTCCCTTCTGTGTCAAAATCGCTTTGCCTTGTTTCACAGGATGATAACCTTTACAAACCGTGAATGCAAAGTTTTTTTGAGCTGGTTTCAGAATTCAGATCTGAGCACTGAAGCAAGACTCCCCTTTGACTCTGCTTATCATGCACCTTGTGTGGCTTCTGATCATGTGGCTTTCAGAAGCCCAGAAAGATGTCCAGTTCTGTCAGAAACAAACAAAAGCCCAGGTCACTTACGNCGTCTCTTGGTGGTGGCACTCACTTCCTCGCTGGGTGGCCCATATCCTGCTCCATTGTAAGCCCTGACTGTGAGGTGATAGAGGGTGTCGCCTTCCAATCCCATCAACATAACGAATGACTCATTTCCTCTGGTTCTGACTGTTTCTGCAGAGTCTTCTGGCTCCGTATCTTTCCAGTAACCAATCTGTCAACACATTATCGCAAGATACATTAATTTTAAATTTTTCCTGGGATTATGGTTGCCTGATGTACTCCTTCCCTTTCCCCTTGCTGCCCTTTCCACTCTGCCCTGGCTACTGTGGGGTTGAGGCCAAATGGCATTTTCCAGATTCTCTTTTAGCTAAGCTTACTGGTCTAAGAGGTGGGCAATGAGGAGTGAGCTTGGAATCTTCAACTCTAGCGTATCTCAGGTGGTTGTGACATAGGAACCTACTAAAGGCTCTGATCTCAATAGGGAACCTGTGTATCACTGTGATGTTTTGGGGACCTGAGGCAGCCTAGATGCTGGCTAAGGGAATACGCACAGAAACGGGAAGAAGACAATTACAGAATACCACTGCTGTCTTTTCTCCTTTNATGTGCATGTGTGTGTACCTATGCGTACCTATGTGTATGCATGTTTGCATGTGTGTGGAGGCCCAAGGTTAATTTCAAGAATCTTCCTTGATCCCTCTTCACTTTATTCTTTGAGGCAGGCTTCTCAATCAAATCTTGAGCTCATCAACTAGCTTGTCTTGCTAGCCACTTTGCTCTGGGAATCTCTGTCTCTGCCTTGAGAAGCTGGAGTTACTGGTGACTACTATATTCACCCAGCATTTACATTGCTTATGGGGATCCAAGCTCTTGTTTACTTGCTTGTGGCACAAGTACATTGACTATGGAGCTGTCACCTTAGTCCATCCCTGTTTGCCTTGTATTGTTGTGCACATGTTTACAAATATGAACTGGTACTTCCTTCTTCTCATGTCTAATACAGTAGTGTGTGTATTCTAATAGAAGTTATTAGAGGTGGAACAAATCTCATGCTGAGGTTGACTGATGAGGGGTCCTTTGGTTTTCCTCTTTGGAGACAGAATGTATCAGTTATTTTTCTTCCTGTTGAGGCTAAAGTACCTGAGGAGAAGCAACTTAAGTAGAAGAGGGTTGGTTTAGGCTTAGAAACTTAGAATTCAATAGGGTATGGCCCAGGACTGCAGGGCAGGCATGCCAGCAGAAGTGACAGCATCTAGTCACATTGCCTCAGGGAGTTAGAAAGTAGAGAGAGAAAGGTAGTAGGGCAGAGCTATAAAACCTTGAGACCCTTCCCTCGGTGACCTGCTTCCTCCAGTGCAGCTTAACCCCCTAAATGTCCCACAAACTTCCTAAACAATTCTGGGAACAGAGTGGTCACACACTAAGACTGTGAGGAAAATTTCATATTCAAACTTCAGCAGAGAATGATGGCAGTTTTGTTGGGGAAAGTGATGCTTGCACTAGGTCATGACACACCATCCTTGTCACCTTGAGGCTTCTGGTGACTTGTTGAATGAGTATGTATAGATGCTGAATAAACAAGTGAAACTCATTAGTTTTCGATGTCCACCCTCCATTGTTGTGCTTTTCTTTGCTGATAGTGAACCGACCTTTGTATTTCTCAAGCTCTCTGTCAATTTGGGTTCTGGTCAGGCTTTTGATTTGGCTAGGAAGCAGGTACATGTGGTAATGAAACCAGATGTGAGCAGAAGCCTTGCCATTTCAGNTCTTTTGCTGGCAGATANGACATGGAGGCATTTTTTTCTTCTTTCTCCCTCCTAGCGGCATTAATGCATATTTTGTTGCCTAGTCACTGGCTTGGTGGGGCTCAAGAATTAGGTTCATTGCTTATATTTTGCTAGTTCAAATCAGAGCAGATATGGTGGGATTCTGGACCTGGCATTAATCACAGGGTCCTTGAGGTAAGGATGGCTTCCTCCTTGTTACACTGTAGTAATCTCTGTGACTCCCTAGTCATGACAAGGGCCTTATCTTCTGGCCTTGATGACTTCCTGCTCTTAAAATCATCAGCCTTGTCTTTTGTGTTCCTAGAGTTTGATCCTGAGAGTCATTCTGGAACAATCCCCTGCATGTACTGCCTCAATTTTGCTAACTACTGTCATACAATACACCTTGCTTAAAGGAGAGTTATCAGCTTTTCACAAGTGAGCCCCAACTGATATATTTGTAGAGACCTCTAATTTATATATAAAAGAGGGCTAGTCAAATGATCAAATCTTTCAGCCAGTCTCCCCAAAGAGCTGTAGGAGCAGACAGTCACGTGAGTGGACTTCAGAAAAGTAGCTTTCTAAAACGAGAAGCCNTCATTCTGCTTTTCACATGCTGCTGGCCCCATTATTCCAAGTTCCAAAACCCAGCTTGTCTTGCTTGGACTCTGGGAAAGTTTTGAACAGAACAAAAAGTCTAAGTTATTTTCAAGCTCAGAAGTTGGCTGAAAAGTTACTGCCTGAATGAATACTCATTTTTCTTTTCCAGCAATACATCTGATTTCCTGGCTTCTGCCTTGATGTCTCTTAACCAGTTACATTTTTGAAAATATAATTAAGTATATTTTGATATAACTGAGTGATTAAATTAAGCAAATTCCAGGTTTTTTGTAAAATTACACATTTTGGATTTCTAAACATTGGATGTTTAATATTCTGAGTAACCACTATAAAGTTAAATATCTCAAATAAAATAACAAATGCGCATGTTGAGAAACTGATGAAGATTGAAAGAGTATATCCACCTGAATTTGCACCTTGTGGTTTAGATTCCCCAGAAAGAAGTCTAAAAATTCGTTTTTAATACATATATAATAAATGATTACAAGATCAAAGGGGTTATAATTAACAGTGAACTTGTAATTCTTTACCTTTGAGATATGGGAGAGAACAAAAATTTGGACTGAAATATATTATTTTTTCAGTGATTTTTTAAGCTTGAGTTGCGGCTACAAAGTACCAGGAGGTCGCACACACCTCATGAAGCTGGAAGTTTACTCATTTGATTTCCACCATCAGATATTGATTCCATAAACTCACAAACTTAGAGTTCCACATGTGAAATTGTTGTAATGAAGTTAAAAACATCAGNAGAGATAAATATGAAGAATGCTAAATAAGAACAAAGTACAATGATATACCTGGATGTTCTGTACATCAGGAAAAAATTAATTTCAAAAGATACTGAGTATCAGCATCATGTACAGCCCACTGTTTCATTACCCTTGTAGAACTTTGTGTTTTCTTCCTATGTTTATGTGTGTATGTCTATACCTATAATTCTATGTCCTGCTTCCATCCCCTGATATTATTGTACATAAATACTTTCCCATTTTAAAGATATTTTATCATATGTACATGTGACATACATGACGTAACCAATATCTTATTGTGGAACATTTGAGTAGTTTACAACTATCACTTTTATCCTATTTAATTCATTATTTTTCCATGTGTGTTTGTGTGTGCGTGCGTGCGTGTGCGTGCGTGCGTGTGTGTGTGTGTGTGTGTGTGTGTGTGTGTGTGTGTGTGTAGGCTCCAGGTTCATCGGGCATTATGCTCTATTGCTTCTCCACCTACTCGGTGAGGCAGGCTCTGCCACTTAAACCCTGATCTCAGGGATCTGGCCAATCTCTTGCCTGCTTTGTCTGGGGATCCTATCTCTGCCTTTCAGAGCTGGTTACAGGCAGCTGCCATGCCCATCTGGCATATGCTGGGTTCTGGGATCTGAATTCCAATCGTTTTGCTTGTGTGGCAAGTGCTCCCCAACTTTTGCTTCTGATTAAAGTGTTTCTGTGGCTAACTCACAGCAGGTGCTTTTGGCATGTTATCTTAATTTCCCAGAATAGATCTCAGAAAGGAGATTATGGGCTTGAAAGTTAGGAAGAAAATTAAGCCTTCTAATATAAAAATGCCACATTAGTAGTTTTCAAAGAGTTTGTACTATTTTTGTTTCCAACAGAAATGCAAAAATATAAGAAAATTTCCATATTGTTACAAGCTCTCGGCAGACCATGGCGTTGAAGCCAGAAGGTTTATACTTAAATCTTACTTTTGGTGTATGTAAGCTGCATGTGGGGCAGTTTCCTTAGCCAGTGAGTGGCTGTAAGCCTCCTTGTTGGGATTTCTCTCACTGCATTTCCCTTGGCTTCCCACTCCCTGTGTGAGGTGTTCTGGTCCCTGCTGTTAAAGACTTTAGAGCATTTGCTACTTGTAGTACATGCTATACTTTTGGTCCTTAATGTTTATTTTGANCTTTTATATTTTCTCATGTTAGAATATTACTTTTTATTTAAAATGTAACTGACATACAGCTTTATTAATGTACAGCAGGAAATACTGATTTATGTACTTGTTGTTCAGTGTATGAGGTTTTTTTTGTCCATTTTTTTGCTGCAAAATATTCTACCTTCTCTCCAGCTACTTGAGTTCATGAACCCAAATTCTTTTGTCCTTCACATATACCATCTTCTCTCTGCTTTTAAAACACAATTTTCATGCACATTTGCTCTGTATTCTGAGGTTATTTCTTAGGTTTTTACTTTGAAGTCTCATTTTAAATATTTAGCAGTATTCGGNCTGGAGGTTTGGCCCAGTGGTTATAAGCACTGGCTGCCTTCCAAAGGACCCAGCTTCAATTTCCAGCACCTACCTCACAGCTTGTAAGCATTTTTAATTCCAGTTCTAGGGGATCTAATGCTCTCTTTCAGCTTTCCTGTGCATCAGTCACACATATGGCATGCAGACATACATTCAGGCTAAGCACCCATACACATAAAATTATGAAATAAAACAAAATAAAAATATTTAGCAGTATTAACTTTGCATCTCATTTTTCTTATTGAATATTTCATTTTGGTGATTTGGGTCCAGATTTTGATTGTGTTTTCTTTATATTCTGAGATNNTCTTTAAGTACAGAAAAGATTGTTCTCACTCATTTCCTGAAAACATAGAANCAGGTGCTTAAACAGACTGGGTAAGAGACTATCATCTAACATCTTTCTATCTTCTGTCATCTGTCTATCTACACTCTTTCTATCTAACCCATCATATCTGTCATCCACCATCTATCTTTTTATCTCTGTCATCTAACTATTTACCCTCTATCTATCTAACCCATCTTATCTGTCACCTACCATCTATCTGTCTATCTATCTTCTACTATCTTTCTAACTACAGTATATCTATTAACCTATCTATCACCTATCAACCAAATGTCTCATCTCATGTCTATCATACATTTATCATCTATACCTTCATCAATCTGTCATTTGTATATATTTGTCCATCATCTATCTCTATTATCTATTAAAAGGAACTTCTTGTGCCAAACAGTAAGCTCTGAAAATATACAAAAGTAACATTAAACAGACAGAACAGGTTATATTTAGGGNTATATATGCATATGCATATACATATACATGTACATGTATAATGAAAATTAATGAAAAAANTTTGAAGGAGAGTAGGGAAGGTATGTGGGAGAATTTAAGGGGAGGAAAGGGAAAGTAGAAATGTTATAATTATATTATAATCTCAAAAATAAAATAAACTCCTTTATATAAAATAAATTTTTTTTTTAAATTAAAACAGGACCTAACTAGTTCATTTTTAAATTTTTTTTTTAGATTTTGTCACCCTATATAATTACACTTGTATCTTACCCAACTGATTTTAAAGCAATGAAGTGTTTTAAGAGGATGTGAAGGCTTATTTGAGTGGGGACACTGCATCTCTGAACTATACCTTTTAGACGGTTGGACCCCACTGTGCAAGTCAATGCCAGATGCCTGGCTGCCTGCACAAGCCCTGCTTGTATTGTCCTTGCATAAACAGAAATCTCCTCAGGCCTGAGCTGAGATGCAGAGCTTCGTGTGTCTGGCTGCAGTTTGTTTCAGTGAAGCAAAGATAAAGGAGAAGGAGGCCAGAGGCTATTACATTGCTTGCTTGAACCTAGAAAATAGGATTTTGAGACTGGGTCATTGCACAAAGATGAAAGGAAAGGGAAACATAGAAAGCTCTGTAATAACTTTACTTCATGCCACTCGCTGAGATGACAATGAGATTGTCTTTCTCTTCATGACCGCATCCTTCCAGAGAATTAGGAAAAGCTGGGTTTATATAATTCCAGAGGATCCACTGGAGTTGCTAAATGCAACGGACATAATTCATGGAAACCGAGGTTTAGAAGGCAGGCATTCATTCCACAGCTGTTTTATTGATTCTTCACCTGCACCGGCATTTAAAAATACTCTAACCTTTTCTTGACCAATGCTGGAATTGCCTCCAACATGCCTTTGGCTTATGCGACATTCAATGTCAGCATGTCTTCTGTCTAGGGCTGCAGAGTCCTGGACCAGCGGGACATGGTTCCCACAGAAGATGCATTTATTTTACTTGATGAAGGCTAGCTTGCCTTAAATTATCTGTCTCCAGCTTCCTACTCTCCTGATTTGAGCATTAAGTACATTATCAAACTGGCTCTTCACAGTTGACTCTCTGAGACGGGCTGGCAGGCAGTGTGATTACATTACAGGCATGTTAGTTGCTCTGTGCCCACAGGTAATTTTATCATAAAGGACACAATTTAATGAATCAAATAAGATAAATAAACAGTAGTTAGTTAAAGTTTGAATATTTATGAGGCAGTGAAACAGTGATTAGTGGATATGAAGTGAGGAAGGTAGAAATGTGGTTGGTTGCTTTTTAAAAAAATTCTTTGGAATTGTCTTTCAATAGGACCAGGAAGGGTCGGGTTAAGCAACTGAAATATTACTTTAAGTTTTTCTGGTACACTGATTTTTGAAAAAACAAACAACAAACAAACAGTTTTGTTTGCTTCACAATCTATGGAAATACCCATAGAAGGAAACCTAACAATAATGACATGACAACTATTTAGTTTATATCAGAAACCACAGAATTTAAGAAAAGAAAGAGAATTGGCATCTTCTCATAGACTAGTTTTTGCATTCTTATTTTTACATAGTTGTAATAAAAAGCACAGAGAATCTGCAAAACAAAGGCCACCCACACACCATATGGAAACGAAAGCAGTCTTTGTCTTAGCGCTTTGCAACTCACTTTATTTCAGCTTCTTCTTCCCTTTAGCTTATATCTGCAATGCCATTTTTACTCCCTCTCCTGATAGACAAGTTGAGTGCAATCTGCCTACCATGGGTTATCATCAGACAGCACCAAGTCCTATTTGTTTTCATCTTCTGCTCTGATGATTAGCGTCCATACCATAAAATAAACAACAACAATCAGGTTGCTTCTCTCCTTAAGAAAGCTCTACCACAACTTATTTTATACAGCACAGCGCAATTGGTATCTTTTCACNCAATTAATAAATTGAAATGGCTTTAGTGACAAGTCTGAAATGAACTCCTAAGTGGCAGATTCCCTGGAAGCTTAGAAGTGAACACACACAGCTACTACACAAAGCCCAAGAAGAGGTTGCTAGGGCTACGATTTAGAGACCAACGTTAAATGGGACAAATTGTCTCATCTTCTTCCTTCCTCACCATAAGCATCAAGTTCAGAACTGAAACCAAGACACTCAGCATCTGTCTCCGTACCAAGAACTTGCATTATTGCTTGCTTACTATTAAAATGACTCCATCTATTAAAAAAAACCAGTATTGTTAAAATTCTCTTACAATTGGGAGGAGCATAGATGCCATAAGCTTGGCAATCATGGGAGACTTTGTTCCCTAGGCAAAATGCATAACATTTTTTACAAGAATTATATCTACTGGAAATAATTCTCCTTCCTATTTCACCCAGCAAATGAACCTTTTTTATTAAAGAAAATGGAGACTACTTTAGGTACAGAAGTATATGCCCCTAGAAACAGAGACATAAACTTGTCAAGGGTGCTGGCATGGGTTTATCCTCACTGTTTCTTGAGGNTCAGGGTGCTAAAGAATCCTAGTAATGGACATGAGAATTCTATTTTTACTATGCTTTTTTGTTCATATTAATTTCCTATGAACTTCCCCAGTATTAGACTGGGCTCTTTGTGGTGCAGATTGCTAGGACNTTGCCTATTACCTGCCTTAAGTGAAAGGAGGAAGCAGCTCAGATTGCATTTCCACCATTCCTGCCAACCTTCTTCTTGATCTAGGGAAACCAGAGAAAGATGATGTGGCTTGGCCTGATGGCTTACTCTGTTTTCCTGCCAGGATGACATCTGCTTTGAATTTGCAGGCTCATAAAAGTTCTATATGCTCTCTCAAGCTTGGGGGACGCTGCTCCAGGATTCGGGGATTACCATTCACTGGACACTCGAGTGCTGGTGAGCTCATAAATTCAAGACAGAAGCTAATAATCTACTTGCATGGGCCAGAGACAGAGATGATATTCCAGATGAGAAGGTCATGGTTATTCATGAATTGGAGTTGTTCAATAGACACAGCTTCATTCCAACTTTCAATCAAACTACATCTCACAGGCTAAAAATCTCAACATATTCCTATGACCTCGCTTCTACATTTAGTCTTCATAGGATTAAAATATGAAGAGACTGGTAAAGAACTAAATTTTCAAATGCGTTATACTATGAGACCATCAACCCAATTATTGAAGCTTTTTAAAATATTGGTGTCTTAGTTAGGGTTTCTATTGCTGTGAAGAGACACTATGACCATGGCAACTCTT
The DNA here is from genome assembly GCA_001675575.1 of Neotoma lepida. NCBI lineage: Eukaryota > Metazoa > Chordata > Mammalia > Rodentia > Cricetidae > Neotoma > Neotoma lepida. Next base: position 11,270 of record LZPO01108586.1, read on the forward strand.
ATAAAAGAAAAACATTTAATTGGGGTAGCTTACATTTTCAGAGGTTTAGCCCATTATCATTATGGTGTGACATGAAAGTGTAGGCAGACATGGTCCTGGAGAAATATCTGAGAGTCCTATATCTTGACTGGCAGGCAACAGGAAGTGGTCTGAGACACTGAGCATGGCTTGAGAATAAGAGATCTCGGAGCCCACTGCACAGTGACACACTTCCTCTAATAAGGCCATATCTACCTAACAAAACCACATCTCCTAATAATGCTACTCCCCATGAGCTTATGGGGGCCAATTACATTCAAACTACCACAACTGGATAGATGGGCATGTGCACTTGGATTTCAGAGGGTATGGTTTTCCTTGATTGTGAGGTACAGATGGCAATATTATAAGCTCAATGAAAGTCAGTGGGTTTCTTATCTAGCCTAATCATGACTATTAGAAACATGTATGAATGGATCACAAAGACATAGAAAGGGATGATACTGATACAGCGACCTCAAATCACTTGACTTGATTGTCCTTCCTTATCTGTCCTTCCTTCTCATCTTCCTTCCCTCCTCTTTTCCTTCTTTCCTTCCTTCCTTACCTCTTCGTTCTTTCTCCTCCTCCTCTTTCTTCATCTTAAATAAGGTCTCAGTATGTAGCACTGCCTGTAGCTAGCCTGATATTCACTATGTAGACCAGGCTACCTTCAAGAGTGATAACTTAATAACAAAAAACAGAGACTTTGATTGTGATCAAGTAGTCAATATATTTGAAGGAGTTGGGTTAATTGCAAATGAAAGTTAGCCTTAAGTCAAAATATTTGCTATATTATTTCTTAAACCAATTAAGATGTAATGTCAGACTCTTCATAGAAAACCACATGTGAATAGTGTATTGACAGGGAAACCTAGACTGATGCCCTTCTTGCTACTCTGCACAGCCANGTGGGGCGGGGGGAAATGACAAAACCAGGTCACTAGCAAAAGGAGTTACCTGGCATTAGGACAAAGACCTTACTTTATGACTGAAACAAAACCAAAACACAAAANCCAAACACAAACTCAAGAAAATAGAAAGCACCTCACTTGCCAGACTGGAACTAGATTTACCTCTTTGTTTTGTTTTGTATTCATTTTTGAAATATGAAANGAAGTTTTATATTTAAAATACAAAACTTCGTTTCTAAAGTCATACAAACAGAATGACTTTAGAAATGATTAGCACAGTCTGACCTTGAACTCACAATCTTCCATCTAGCGCTTTTGAGTGCTAGGTTGGTGGACAGCAAGTAGCACTGCCCATGGCTAGAATGTGAGCTTTACAAGGGTGACAACCTTTGTCCAATCTACTTTCTGGATTAGCATCAACACTGCACCTGAGCATGGCAGGGAACTCCAAAAATATTCACTGGATAAGTAACTAAATAATGAATGAGATCCAGATGAAACACCCAGAATGTGAGACCAGGAGTGTCTGAGGTCAAAATTGAACTGACAACTTGGGATCACAGTTTGAGTTAGGTGGCAACCAGTCTGGGTCAGAGAGTTAGTGAGCCAGAGGCCAGTGATGGTGCCTTGGCTGAGGAGATAGCAAAGGCTATCAGACCTTATTGGTCTCATGCTAGTCTTATTTCTTCCTGGTCTTTGCTAAGGGTAACTTTTCTCAATTACTTATGAAGGAGATGAAAGAGTAACTACAAAGCTTCCAGAATCAAGCGAGTCACCAGCAAATCAAGTTTGTTTATCGACTGAGGCATTGTTACTTATTAAAGTCACATTGTGTATTCCAGGGATTCAGCTGTCCATGCTGAACTTGGTAGGAGACTATGTATTTGATGGGAAACATTAAAGGATGTGAATCTGTTCATGTGACTTTAGAAATGATTACTCATTTGTCACTCCCCATCCATCAAATGCATCATGGAGATTTTCTAATGCAAAAGTATGGTCTTTGAGCTGTTGGCAAGTGTGGCTAAAATAGTTTCCTGGGTTAACTAGGATTGTGTTGAAATCTTCGATGCAAAAATATGTTCAGATGTTGCATCTTGTTCACAATAATTATTGATATAAAGATTGGATAGTTTTAGATCTCAGGAACATCAAAACACCATGATATTATGANAGGAGCTCAGATAGTTTCACAATATGGAAGGTGGTGGTGTCATAGGGGTTGGAATGGAGGTCCCTCTTCCCAATTACTGACACTAATCACTATTTAGAGAGCAGTAGCATTATGGGGATGTTGAATGTCTATATCAGAAATAACTGAATTGTCAACAGAAGAGATTTTAATTTCTTTTTTTTATAGACAACTTCTTAACCTCTCAACCCATTGTGGTTTTT
>LZPO01108586.1:13711-26339 GCA_001675575.1 Neotoma lepida
TCTCCCTTGCTAGCCTCCTTGCTGGTCCTGTCTCTTTTTGTGGAACTTTCTAAGNTCTACCTGCGAAATCCTCCTCTTTGCCTTCCTCTCCTCTTTTCTAGCCTTGAAATTTTCCCTTCAGATGCTTTTGCTTAATTACATGGCCTTCAATGACACTTCTATGCCTTCTGTCCTGATCTCTCGATTAGATTCTAAACTCCCATATCCTACAGACTAAGCCAGTGACATCCTTGTATTTCTAACAGAAACCCCAAGCTTAATTCCGATAAAATAGTTTCCTACCTGTAAATCTGTTCTTTGTTTTCTTTCCCTTGTTTTTTTTGGAAAATGGCACAACTTATTAATCCAGCAATGCAGAAATAATCATTTCTCTCCTGTCCACAAATTCGGCCAGGCCGCCTCTGTCTAAGCCCCACAGGACCTGCTTCAGGAGAACAGTAATTCCCTCATTCTCCCTGGCCTTTCTCTCCTTCCTTTTCCACTCTTACAGAAGAGCTGCCAGCCATTTTAAAGAATGTGAATCAGACATCATCTCTCCCAGTCTTTCTGACTCTTCGCATCGCTGCAGTGAAATACCCAGCCAAGGCAGCAGTGTGGAAGAATGGTTTGTTTGGGCTCACACCTGGAGACTACAGTCTGTCCCTGTGGGAAAAGCATGGTGGCAGGAGGCAGCTGCACACCCTGCATNTGCTTTCAGGATGCAGAGAGAGATGAGTGCTGGCGTTTTGCTTACTTCCACCTTTCCATGCAGTATGGAACCCCAGCCCCATTCGTGGTGAATTCTCTTCTGAAAAACCTCACAGAGTTGTGTTTTCATGGTGATTCCAAATCCAGTCAAGCTGCAGGAAGACTGAGCACTTAGACTCTCTGTAAATCACTCTGCTTATTTCTGCTTCATCTAGCTCAGACTCTGTCATCTGTATGTTTCTACACAACCTGGTCCTCACACAGTCGTTTACTTCTAATCCCATGCACGCCATTGCTCACTAACGTCCTCTGCTTCTCTCTGTTCTTTAAGGGAACTAAGTTGGATCTACCTTTAACTCTTTTTTTAAAAAAAACTTAGAACAAAATTTTTCATATATATTTTGATCATATTCTTTATCCTCCCCCAGTTCCTTCCAGTTTCTCCCACACATACCTATCCATTCAACTTAGTGTTCTCTTTCTCTCTTTCTCAACCTCTGCAACACACACAAGAAAGAAAATCAAAACAAACAAACAGACCCAATAAGACAAAAAACACCAACTTCAAACAAAAAGTGTACAATAAAAACCTGGAGTTCAGGGTTTTTTGTTGTTGTTGATGTTGTTGTTGTTGTTGTTGTTGGCATGGGGCCTGCCCTGGAATATGGAGGACACTGATTTTCTCTCTCCCAGAAGGTATCAGTTGCAAATTGCTTCTTCATTAGAGGTGGATTTTATGTTCACTTTCTCTTCTCTGTGCTGGACATCAACCCAACCTTATGCCATTTACTTGTTGATTTGTGTAGATTTTGCATTTTCCTTTTAACATGCTTGGGTTTAGAGAAGGAGAGAGCCATTCTCCAACTCCAAAGCCAGNTTTAATTTTTAATTGAACTGGGACTACATAAAGACCATTTATGTTAAGAGAAGGGCAGAAGCAAACATTTAAGAAGACTTATGAAATTTTATATATGATATATCATTTGGCCAATTTACTCTTTTCTTTGAATATTTATTCCGGATGATTTGTCCTTTTTCTTCAGATGTCTCACTTGCCCAGTGTTCTTCAGATTCCTTAGCCTTCATTTTCCTGAAAGACAAAAACAAAAACACTTCCCAAGCCTAACTTTGGGGAGGTTCCCTTTTGGCAAGTTATATCTGATGAAATGAAAGGCATTTGTTACTGGTATAAGTTAATTTTAAATTGGGTGGTCATGCTGGTTGATGAACTATCATCTCTTCTAATTAAGAAGTATCTCTTGGTCAAATCGAACCTTTATCAATTTTGATGGTATCCATAGCTTTTCTTCTCCTGAAGAGACAAAAGCAAAACCTCGTCCCCAAGGTAACACATATCCTGGTTTCCATTCTGAGGTCAGCACATCCTTAAAGTATACAGGCTGATTTAACTCTGTAGTTTTTTCTATTATCCAATGTCTCTCTGCAGCTATTGTTCCATTCTCATTAGCATTGAAAAAATTCAAAGTTAATAAAGTATTATGTAATCTATTTCTGGGGGTTTTTGTTACCCCTTTCTGTAAATAAGCATATCCTTTAGAGTCCGATTTGATCTATGATGGCTTGGACTGTAGGATTATGTGGTATACTTGTAATATGCAAATTATATTTATATTGTAATAAGCAAAAAACTGTTTCATTTTAGCAGAGACATATGCTGGAGCATTGTCAGTTTTAATTTGTGTAGGTATACCCATGATGGCCATGACTTCTAGCAAATGCGTGATTACTGAATCAGCTTTCTCAGAACTCAGAGCAATTGCCCATTGAAATCCTGAATAAGTATCAATGGTGTGGTGTACATATTTCAATTTTCCAAATTCTGCAAAGTGAAACACATCCATTGCCAGATTTCATTCCTCTGAGTACCCTTTGGGTTACATCCTGCTGGTAATGGAGTCTGGTTGTAAAAGGAACAAGTAGGACATTTCTTTACAATTTTCTTGGCTTGTTTTCAGGTTATGGAAAAATCCTTTTTTAAACCTTTACTATTGATATGATGTTTTTTATGAAATTCTGAGGCCTCCAGCACATTTCCTATCAATAGTTTATCAATCTCATCATTATCTTGTGCTAGAGGGCCTGGCAGACCCNTATGGGATCGGATGTGAGTTATATATAAGGGATGCTTCCTATTCCTGATTATATCTTGTAACTGAATAAATAACAAAGTTAATTCTGACTCATCTGGGATAAAATCTGAAGTCTCAATATGTAATACCACTCTTTCAGCATACTGAGAGTCAGAAACTATGTTGAGAGGTTCTGAAAAATCCATTAATACCAGCAGGATATCATACAATTCCGATTTTTTAACTGAATTATAAGGACTTTGAACTACTTTACTTAAGTCTTCTGATTTGTAATCTGCCTTTCCTTGTTTGTTTGCATCTGTATAAAATGTACGAGTTCCAGATATGGGTGCTTCCAGTACAATGCGAGGCAAAATCCAATCAGCTCTCTTTATAAGTTCAATTCTATTGCTTTTGGGATATTTGCTGTTAATCTCTCCCAAAAAATTTTATTGGGGGACATAGATAAAATGCCACCACATTTCCCATCTTTGTCTAATAAAAATAAAAAAAATTTAAAAAAGTTATAACTAATATAAGAAAAACTATATACAATAAGTACAATAACTATATACAGTATATACAAGTGATTAATACATTAACAATGTCTAGTCCATTAGCATCTGACAAATCCAGAGGAAATACTCCATTATCTATCCTATTTTGGTGAGTTCTAAATGTACCTAATTCACTTTCTTACATTACTAACAGAAAACTATCCTTATGATAATTTTAAATTGGTCTTTCTTCATTATCGTATAGCATTCATAGGCCTAATCTCTCTTACACACTCTAATTAAAGAAAAATGGAAAGAGCCACCAAATACACTGTCATTTGCATTTCCCAAACAATTCTAGTAATTTGGAAGTTTATACGTTGCAGTGAAATTTGAACCGTGGCTAGAAAAGTAAGCCATAAGATACAGGTATACAAAAACTAAAAGCAATCTTCTGATTATGGTAACAAAGGCTCCTGTTTCAAATTCCTATTTTGTTAACATGATCAGAAGTCTAGCATTAGTAAACAAAGCCAGAACATGGCAGGGTCAGAGTAGAGGAGGTGAAGAGAAGATGAAATATATGTAAGATTTATTCATAATTACTGATTTCTTTTGCTGACAATTTTAGCAGGAGAGATACGTGGGGATAAGAAGAGAAGAGTCATGGGTGGGCAGAGGAGCATCTAGTTTTAAGGCAGGAAGAATGCAGAAAAGGGGGGGGTGTTAATACCCTTCTTGTATCACATTTAGTCTTAAGTTAACCTGTAACTATCTGGCAATGAGACAGAAGAAATCAAAGTCATGGCTGAATGTATTTCACTTAAAATAACAGGAAATGTCATAGTTGGCCATTGAATGTATGTACTTTTTTCTAGTTAGCAAGATGTTGACATTTGCCTTGTAAGAAAACTCTGTTTTTCTTTTTCCATTTTTATGCATATAGGTGCACTGGTTAGTTCAATGTCAACTGGAACCTCAATTGAGAAAATGTCTCCACAAAATCAGGCTATATGAAAGCCTGGAGGGCATTTTCTTAGAAGTTGATACATGGAGAGAGCCCAGTCCATTGTGGGTGGTATCATCCTGAGGCTAGTGGTGCTGGATTCTATAAGAAAGAAGGCTTAGTAAGCCCTAGCAAGCTATAGCAGCACCATGGACCTCTGCATCAGCTCCTCCCTTCTGGTTCCTGACCTACTTGAGTTCCTGTCCTGACTTCCTTTGATAATGAAGTGATATATAAATGTAAGCCAAATAAACCCTTTCCTCCCCAATTTGCTTTGGTCATGGCAATAGTAACCATAACTTAGACATGTGGTTTGCCTGTGTGTACAAATGTTTAATATACACATGTGTGCATGTATACATGGAGGCCTGAGGTGGATGCCAAGAATCATCCTTGATTGCTCTTTCACCTTATTGAGTAAGGAATCATCTTTCATTGAAATCAGAGCTTGCAGATTCATTTTGCTAGTCAGTTTGCCATGGGGGTCCTCTGTCTCTGCTTTCTGGTTTGGTTACCACAGCCACTTGACATTAACACAGATTATAGGGATTCAAAATCTGGTCCTCACGGTTTTGTTGTAAGTGTTTTAACCATGGTGTCATCTTCCCAGGCCATAATACCTTATTTTTAAACTTTATTTTATAATGTAAAGCAGAATAAATGTTACTGTGCTCATAGAGTCTCTCCTCTTTAAATGTTCGTATTTTATGTCACTTCAGTTTAGAAATACAGCCACAGTGTTGATCCTACCACAGTCTGTCCCATCTTAGCCAGGTTATAATCACTAAGGACATTCCATTTCATGGCTGTGAAAACTTGCCATTCTGAAGGAGACAGGTTGAGTAAAGACATGGTGCTCTGACATGTCTGTGTCACACATGATCCTCATTTTCAGGCCAGCCTTGATCAGCAAGACATCAAAGTCTCCCAGCAAGTCTGTTCATCTCTGCCATACCCATTTAGAGATCTTATCTCTCAACTTTCTGTGATTTTTTAATTTTAGAAGGCCCTCTGTGTTGCTCAGGGCTGGCCACCTGAGTAGGTTGGACTTAACAGTGTGTGCCACTGGGCTTGGTTTGGATTTTGCCTTTTGAAATTTTCAACAGCATTTGTGTCAATGGAACATTCTTGACCTTTTGAACTTTCTCTTTAGGCTTCTGAATTTCTTCAGTGTCTCCAGCTTAATAGGTCAGATCCTTTTCTTTATTGATCTCTGGGCCATAGAATACCATAGAGCTTAGTTCCTATGTAACCTCTTTATCAGTGTACAGTGACCACAGATTAAAGCATAATTTAATACTGGTCATTCTTCAGAGTGATAGACTGCTCAACCCTTAATCTTCTAGAAATAAAGAAGGCTGGGGGATTTGGCTCAGTTTCTAGACTGATTTCCTAGCATGTTCAAAGCCCTGGTTTGATTCCTAATAACACACAAGCCAAGTGTGGTGATGCATGCCTGTAAGCCCTGCACTTCAGAGGTGGAGGAGTTCAATATCATCCCCAGCTACTTAGTGAGTTGAAGCCAGTTTGGGGATACATGAGCTCTCATCTCAAACAACAATAACACAGTACAATAACAACAAGAACAACACAACAACAAACAGCAGCAGAAATAAAGAAGGCTTATAAAGCTTAACATCCAAAGCAGAATCTTTGACTTCTGTGTGTTAGTTATCCAGTGTGTTGGTTCGTAAAGCCCTGGGATTATCCTTACTTTCTTTTCCATAGTCCACATCCAATTCACTATTAAATTCTGTCTTGCTTCCATTCAAAGTAACGGTCTACTTCTCATCAGTTCTAGAAAACAGCACCCTCATTGATACCTGTGGACCAGCTGCTACTCTTTCCTTCTGGAGCTCTCCTCAAGTCTCTACTCTAGACCAAGAGGCTTTTAATACAAAACAGACCTTGATATGGCCACTCCATTGAAAATGCTTCTGGGGTTCTCCCTGTACTTAAGATAGAATACTCAAGCTCACAGGTATCCCAATATCCTTCAGTCCCTGTGCAGGCTAAAGCTTAATTGATGTCACTGAGTTGATATGGCATATTCATGATTATAAGGCTGTCATTTCTTTCTTAAAATGGGAAACATAAATACCTACCCATAGTTTCTAGGTTTGTCCAAAATTCTATTTTACTACCTTTTCTATTTTTGCACAGTGGTGTGGAGATCACAAAAAATAAGCCAACTAATGAGAAGTAAAATAATTGTCGGGAGAACAAGTGTTTCTTTCTTTGATCACAGAGCAACTTTTCAAAGAAATATGATTCTGGTGAAGCGTCATTGAACCATCTCTTTACCAAGACACAATGCCAGCAAAATAAAAGGCTTATTTTCAGTAAGTCTGTTCATACCTCAAACCCCTGCGGCCTTCCGAGATTCTCCTTAATATGTTTCCATGTAACGAGAATCTCTGAGACAGAAACACTTGTAGCCTTGACATCGATGGGGGCAGCACTGGGTTCTGTAGGAAGAAAGGAGGAAGTGATGAGCCATAGTCCCTATGTTATCTCTGTCAAGCACTGTTCCAGGGTCTCTTAGCTGTTTCTGTCTTCCTGATTTACTTTTGAATGATATGTTGTGAAGTTGTGAANAGACACTAGATAGGAAAGTGATCTATTTGGGTTCCTGGGTTGGATTAATTTGCATTAGAATCTTACCAATAACCAGTGACAAATCTAGAATGATGAGGAGAGAAGGTCTTTATCGTTGAGTCAGGGAGGGCATTTCTTGGAAAAGTGAATGGTCCGACTTAAGTTGTCTGGCTGTCCATCCAGTCTAGCAAAAAAGATTGTCAGCTGGGATTGGTGGGTTTGTTTATTTATTTGCTTCTGGGATTAAGTTATGGAAATAACCTAGTTGTCCAACCACAGAGGGATGGATATTTTTGTGAATAAACATTGTTAACTATAGTACTAAAAATTCTAAATGCAGTATTCCCATTAAGACTAAATCCTAAAGTATATGATATCATACTTTTTTGTTTGTCAATTTTGTATTTTGAGCCAGGCTCTTGCTGTGAAATTTTGGCTGGTCTTGTGTTCACTATGTAGAGCAGGCTGGCTTTGAACTTGTTACCCTCCTGTCTCACCCTCTGGAGTGCAGAAATCACAAGTATTTGTCACTATTCCTAGCTTTCATGATGCTTTTCTTACTCCCATATGCAGATGAAAGAACTTGGGATTAGAAGGTGGCAAAATAATTTGTCAAAAGGTGGCTAAATACTGATAGAGGTTTTTTGGTGTTGTCTGTTAAATGTTTAACTCCAACATAGAAACATATATAACAAACATATCATGGTAATACTATATTTACCTTGTGTAATCAAAGAGGGAGTCTAAATTTCATTAGATGTTTTTGCCNCAAAACTCCTTTTCCATGATCGTGGGGAGAAATGTGTCATGCACCCTGATATTTAAAAGGCATTCATTGACTTTTATGACAGGTGCAGAGTAGAACAGTCCCTGAAGGTCTCAGTGCTGCTGCTCAAAAACACCTCTTCATTTGTTTCTATGCTCAGTGACCTTTCACACCATTTTTTTCTAATACACAATGTCTGACTGACATCCATCAAGAAGTGCATTTTCTTTGANATCACATGGTATATGAGCAAGGAAATATTTCTAGCTTTGACATGGCTGAATCATAAATACTGTCACAAACACATGTTAACTGAAATGGTAGAATAAAGGTCACAGATTAGGTCAAACAGCTCTGTACAGATTATTATATATTTTTAAAAATCCTGTGCTATAAAAATTGTAGAGACTTTTGTACTAACTTCAAATTAATCCCGTTCCCTCCTCCCCCCAGATTCAGGAAACCATACAACAAAGAAACAATTGTAAAGAACACCTTCAAANGACATTATGAGGGACCTGGAACAAGTATGACATTTTTCTGAAACTTTTCCTTAGCTATGAGAAAACAGTTATACATCTATCTAATGCTTTTGAATATTACTGATTTAAAAATACCAGTTCAGTGTGTAGAGTGGCAATATAAGTGTGTAATCCAGCAATGGAGAGGTAGAGACTGGAGGATCAGAGTTCAAGGTTGGACACACAGTGTTTCCTGGCTAGCTTGTGATATAAGAGATCCACCCCAAAATAATAAATAAATAAATAAACAAATAAAACCACTCAAAAACATCTTCATGGCTGTAAAATAAGTCTACAAAAGACTTTTCAAAATATTTATATTTTTACTAAGCAATAGTTTTCTTTTGATGAGTCTCACATTAAAATTCACATGCTAGAACTGGAGAGATAGCTTTTGGTGAAGTGCATGGACTACTCTTACAGAGGACTTGTGTTTGGTTCTCAGTACCCACATCAGGTGACTCACACTTCCCTATCACTCTAGCCCCNGGAAGTCTGACAGCCTACTGTGGATTCCTTGAGTAGTACTCTCATACGCACAAACCCATACCCAGACACACACCCAGACCAACACACAGACACACACACACAGGCACAGACACACACACACACATACACTTAGACACACACACACACAGACTCATACACACATAGACACAGACACACACANACACAGACAACACACACACATCCAAATGCACATATAATTAAAAATAAATCTTAAAAAACACCCCACATGCTATAATTGAGACAAAATTCATTTGATTTTAACACACAGGTTGTCACTGGTTCCTGTGCAGGATTGATTGTACCTGCTCATGCTGAGAACCACTAACATCTTTTCTATTTTCTTTGCTCAGTGCTGTCCCTCACACTACTTTACAATCTCTTTTTAATCTATTCAGTTTCTTTCTTAAGAGAAGAGCCTCTATTTCATTCTAAAATTAAGACTAGCAGACATGTAGTAGACTTTTTAAATTGTTTAACAGGAGTTTAAATCTTGATTCTGTAGTTAAGGAAAGGGGATGCTGTCATGTGTGTTGAGGCACGTGTGACTGGATCACTCAGGTTTGGGTAAGATTCATTTCAAAGGGAGCCACACTTTGGTTATCATTTGCCATTCTGTCACTGCTGCTTCCCTTTAGAATGAATGCATTGCAGAGATTTGCCTGCCAAATGCTTTCCATCNGCGTTTTATATTACTAAGGCAATTACATCTTTGTCGGAGATGATTGCAGGGAGATAAATAATTTCAGAAACACAAAAACACATGGCTAGGTGGCAGTCTTTCTATCCCTCTTTATCTCCAGAGAGAACTTATTTCCCTGTTAGCTTTCAGGAGCACCAGACACATTTAAATATGTTACAAATTGAAATTTAAATTAAAAAAATGAAGATTGTAAAAGAACATGAGAGACAGTTAGGAACGCCTTCCCGAACAATCACTTGAATTTTCACCGAAAAGCTTGAAGGATTTTAAACTCAGGTTGGAGTGATTCCCTGGGGGTGTAAGCCACAGTTGCATCACCTGAGTGAGTGTGGATAAACTGCCTTAAGACAGTTCACCTTCTAGATCAAAACAGCATCAAAAGTCCGCCCATGCTGACCTGAGCTGGAATTTCAGCATGGGAAAAANCATGGTCTCAGCCCGGTTATTCCAACACTCTGCTATGTACTTTTTCCTTTAATTATATATATTTTTTATTTATTAAATTTTTTTGTTCATTTTACATACCAACCACAGATCTCCCTCTCATCCCTCCTCCTGCTCCCCCCAGCTTCTCCCCTGTGACCCACCTCTCCTACCCCTCCTCCAAAAGTGTAAGGCCTCCTCCCATTAGGAGTCAGCAAATCCTGGTACATTCAGCTGANGCAGGACCAAGCCCCTCCTGCCTGCATCAAGGGTGAACAAGGTGTCCGANCATAGGTAATGGACTCCAAAACGCCAGCTCATGCACCAGGGATAGATCCTGATCCCACTGCCAGGGGCTGGGACATTATGTACTGTTTATAGCTGAATTGACAAAGTGTACATCTGCAGACAAGAATAACTGGCTGCATGGCAGAATCTTTGGCTGGGATCTCCTGTCCTGTTCAGAAGTCCACTGCAGCCACATGAGGGAGAGACATTATAGACAGACTTTAAGAAAGTTGCTTGGATCAGAAGTCAGAAGCACATGGCCAATGGGCTTTGAGGGTTCAAGCAAATCAATTTAAGCCAATATGTCAATTTAATATATCCTACAAAATTAAAAATTTCTAGATTTTCTTGGGGAAAGGCTGCTTCATTCAAACTGTGCTTCTGAGAGTGCCTCTTCCTCAACTTGCTCATCAGGGGGACAGTCTTACACATTCTTTACTGTTTTAAACTTGGCAACAAAAAATCAGCTCTCAGTTTCTTTTCTTTGTCTCATATATATGTGTGTGTGTATGTGAGTGCACATCTTTATGGATGAAGGACTGATNTTGGTATCAGGAATTCGCCTCTATCAGTTTTTAAACTTACTCTTTNAGGCAATCTCCCAGTAAAGCACAGAGCTTGCCCTTACAGCCATGCTCTGCCTCCCCCTTCAATAACTCAAATTGCTGCCAAGCAGGAAGTGTTCCAGGCCCACTCAGCATTTATGTGGATTCTGGAGGTTTGAATTCTGGTCCTCCTTTCTGGCCACAAGCACTTGAACCTCTGAGCCATCGCCCCTGCCCATCACTCTCAATTTCTAAAGAGTCAATTTCTGGGGTAGAGAAGGGAATTTAAAGGAATCCAATTTCATTCATTCTTCTACTGCTCAGTTGCCTCCAAAGACTGACAGAGGGATGGGAGAATATGATTAAACATATACATAATATGCTCAAACATAAGCACAATAGATAAAGGAAAACTCAAAGTAGTCATAATTGACTCTTTAAGAAAAGGATTTACTATGTTCCAAGACTTGCTAATTCCAGACATGTATTAAATCGCCCAACAAAACTATTATATATTATGTAATTACTTTTTAAAGAAGGGTAGAGGGACTATGAAAGCCATCTCACAGCTCCAGAAAGATGATGGGGCCCCACAATGATGATTCCACATGGACCATAATACCACTAAGCTGACAAACATCACCCGAAGATCAGCTTTGCGCTACAAAGTGCTCAGGACAATTTCAAGATGGCTAGCTGAGATGATCCAGCCTCACAGACTATTTGAGTGAGGACTTGAGATAAGCTCTGCACTGTTGTGTTATACAGAGACTAGACAACAAATGATACAGCTACCACTACAGACTATTATTATCAAGTATTAAGATATAAAGAAATGAGAGTACTAACTCTCATTACAATCAAACTTGTAGTCATATTAGGTGTTTTCAAAGTTAAACAAAGATATATTTTAGATAAACAGGTCATCTTCAAACCCTTCAGAGATCTACAGAATATGGCATTTAAAATGTTTTAATAACTTAGATTTCTTTTTTATGACTATGAGACATGTCAGCTCCTGGCAGCAACAATCTACTACAGAGAAGATATGNGCATTGAAGAGACTGCATATGGAGTTAACTTTCATGTAGCAAAAGTTAGCCACTGGNCAAGAAAGTACCCTCACATTAACTACTGACAGTATGCTGTTCAAAATCCACAAGCAGGACACTAAACAAAGGACTACCAATCCTTGGCAAGACAAATATGGTTACAACTTTGGCAACAGGCATCCTCTGAGGCCAAGACAATATGGCACCATCGCTGAAGTGGCTTTGCAATCCAGAAAAGGTACAGTGCCTCTTCCTTCGAAGACAGCTGAATAAGCAGTGGGCCGATGGCTCCTGGTGTACAGTGGAACAGCTGCTGAAACAATTATTCTTGGAGGAATAACTAGGCTGACGGAGTCTGGCCTCTCAATGATAGACTGACATTTAATAAAGGAGATATAGCCACCCACAAGCCAAAAAAAATGAGAAGTCGAATTCTAAAAATACCAGCAATTTCCAGAATTTAAAATCCTAAATCATGACAAGACACTGACGGAATTCAAGTTTATCTGGTACAAGGAATACTCATACCAAATGTGGGATAAAACTGTAGACCTTGAGTACATCCTGCTTCACAAATGAGTCTGTCAGATACGCTAAGCCTATGGGCTGAAGATGATGTTCCAACATTGCGGAGAAACCTCGGGTGACTGTCCAGGCAGCTGGCTATTTCTGTCAACTCACATTTTTTGAAATTCACTTGTTTGCACTTCCTCTTTTACTAGGTAATATTGTTTCCTTCTCAGGTTTCTGAGGGAGTTGAAGATTAGATAGTTATAGTATTCATTGTTAAAAAATTTCAGAAAAGAAACTCACTAAGAGGTGTAAAATGTATAGATTTAAAAGACATCATAAGATAGTTCTTTGTTAGTAACATAAATTAGGCTAGAAAGTGAATTAGGTACATTTTGGACTTACAGAAATAGGGTAGATAATGGAGTATTTTAT
>LZPO01108586.1:30820-46065 GCA_001675575.1 Neotoma lepida
AGAGAGACAGAGACAGACAGAGACACAGAGACAGAGACACAGAGAAGAGAGAGGAAAAAAGAAAAAGTAACCCATGGCAACTGTTACAGTTTAATTTCAAAGCGAAAGTTGACAAGGAACGTATAAACTGGATTTCTTAGAAGGCCACCCTGGCATTACCCTACAAGGCATGTTTCCAAATTTCTGTGACTCACTGTGAGCTCTGCTGCCATGTGCTTGGTAGTCAGTTTTAAGGAAATTTAAAACAACAATGATATGCACTGTCTGATAAAATATGTACTTCCAAATAGCATTTAGGAGCGAGAAATCATANATGACATATTTACTGTATGTATTCCCAGTGAGACAGTAAAAGATAAAGCATGTGCTTAAAAAGAAGATATTTATTTTTCCTTTTAATTGTTTGTAAGCTCATGTGTAGGTGTATATGTGCTTAAGTTCAGTGACTGAGAGACCAGAAGAGAACATTGGATCTCCTGGAGCTTGAGCTGGGTTACAAGTGGTTGTGGACCCTCTGCAAAAGTGGGCTGCACTCTTAAATTGGTGACCATTTCTCCTGTCCCAATGCATATGCTTTTATTATTATACTATGGTGAAAAGCTCAGCTGTACAACTTATCCTCTTTACTTCACAAGCCTGTTGTCTAGTAATATGCATCTGGGCCTAGTTCTGAGGCTCTTCAAAACTAGGCTTGAAATTATGACCTCTTACTTGTTTTAAAATGTTATATTAGATAAGTCACACACACACATACACACACACACACACACACACACACGAGAACTCATGCACGGCATGGCTCTATCCAACACAAATCGAGATGCTAAGTGCGTGGATATCTTAGTGGGACTCCCACAGTTTATTACTTGATTCTTTACCTTCCTGGCTGCTGTTCTGGTAGGATAAAATTTTGCTCCAGCTTCATAGTTTAGCTCTGTATTACAAAGATGCACAGCAGCTTTTATCAGAAAGTGTATCTTACATAAATCAAGCACTGCCTTTGTTCGTCTATATTCAAATGACCTTATTTATTTTTTCCCATGAAGCTCATAGCACAAAAATTATTAATAACTCTCCTGAGCTATTCAAGCCACACATGTGGGCATGAAAGAAGCACGAGGCTCAGTTAATATTGACCTTGCTTGTTTAAAAGATCAAACAGCTACTGCCTTTGTGCAATATATTTTGCATTATTATTATTATTGTTATTATTATTATTATTATTATTACTACTACTACTATATTTTGCTTGCTGGGCCCATTGAAATTCCACACTTGAATAGAGAGAGTAAGGGGGAAAACTAAGATATATCCCACTTTCTCTTAGAAAAATTGCACTTTTGTATTTAAGCTTATTGGATCTTGATANCAGAAGTTGGGGATGTGTTTTAGCCACAGTACCTATAGAGTTGCTGGTTTTCAGTTTATTCTTCTGTGAAATGAGCACACTTACTTACTAGATATTACCCCACCTAGGTGCTTAAGAATAAAATGAGTTCATGGATGTGGTGACCACATGCTATAGAAAAATCAAGAATTTAATGGAGAGCTGTGCATTTAATTCTTATCATAAAATGCCTAAGTTTTGGTAGGCTCCTTTGCTTCTCTGTTTGTCCATTTCTCTTTCTCCTTAGTGTCATTTGTCCAAGAATGTGACAGGGATTTCATGGTGTGAGGACAANTTTCTAACAGAAAGCTGTGTCTGAGAATTCTTTATCAGTCCAGTGGTTTACAANTTGGTTAGACATAATTGTTTATTAGTTATGTCAATGGACTCAGTATGCCAATGATTGAAAATCTCACTCACAATCCCATTATACTTCGGCATACTGGTGTTTTCTAAAACATTCTCACAACGTCTCATTGGAAAACGAAAACAAAACATTGAAATGTAAAAGACATGGGGTAAAGACACTGACCTCCCTCAGCTGAACAGATGACCACAATCTGACTGAAGGGTCCGTCACCTTTATTATTATAAACACCAACTTTGACTTCAAAGGGCGTGAGAGGGGGGACACTTTCATCTCTGTAAATGAACTTTGAAGCCTCAGAAGACGTCACCATCTTCTCCTTCCAGCCACGTGTTCCATTGGGTCTGAATGCCACTATATATCCGAAGCCTTCCCCATTTTGAAACTCTTCTGACACTGGCTAAAGAAGGATAGTGTAGTTAACAATCAGCGAAACAACTTGCTGAGAAACACTTCCTCTTAATACTTAGCTTTGCAAAAGTTACAGTGAACTACAGCAAAGAGTTTCGGAACTTTTTAATATGCTGGAAGCTAAGGTAGCATGTGTGCATTGGCTTTAAAGGTACAAGATAAAAAATGAAATTATAATCAGTTGGTATCTAAGGAAATACACCAGAGTATTGAAAACTGTTCAAGTAAAACAAACTTTCTCCAATTAGTCATGTATACAAACTGACAATCCTTGGACTCTATTGTAGAATACAGCATGCTAGGGAAAAATGTCATGATGTGGGGTTGCAAGGCTCTCATCTCTAGATAATGCTCTGCAGAGCACTCAGTANACCAAATCAAAGAGAGACGACCTGTCTTCCAGTGTTCTTTTCTTTTGTGTCTCTGTTTTTCTAATGTGCAAAAACAAACAAATCCACTCTGGACTATTACATATTTTTAAAAACTTCTCATGCTATACATGGT
The DNA here is from genome assembly GCA_001675575.1 of Neotoma lepida. Lineage (NCBI taxonomy): Eukaryota > Metazoa > Chordata > Mammalia > Rodentia > Cricetidae > Neotoma > Neotoma lepida. The sequence continues at coordinate 33,490 of LZPO01108586.1, forward strand.
TTAAATTTAAATTTATTTAAAGGTTTCAACTGCATATTACAGACAGAAGTAACTATATTGACAAGGCAATGAAGGGAAGCCACTAGCTACTTCCTAGCAGATACAATGCCTTGTAGATATCCAGTAATTATGTATTAATTTTTCAAGCTTGAATTCTGATTTAAAGAAAAACTNTGTACTGAGTAGAGGAAGAGACAGTCTATTATTAAGTCAAGATCATAAGAGGGTCAATGGGTGTCATATATGGGGAANTAAATACCTCTACAGAAATATTAACACAAGGCATAAAGTTTTATTTATGTGAGGAATGGATAGAAGAATATGACAGACAATGTGTTGATGGAAGCTTCCTGCTTGTCTACCTATTTTTCACTGCTTTCTAAGACTGTCTCATTTCTCCAACAAACAGGACCAATTTTTCGTTGTTAGGGTGGAGTTCATTAGCTGCACAACTAAATTTTGTAATGAGGTTATGTAATAACAAAATGATAATTAGTTTCATAGAAAAGTGTATTCTTCACATTTATTTCATCCAAATTCTCTTTATTAGCAAAAGGTATTTGGAGATTGTATGATGAGCTCTGTAATGTGACACAAACCAGGGAATTCTGGTCCCAGTTCTGATTGTCAGAGAAGGTGATAGAGCGTTGACTCAGATTCAGGCGGTAGAATTAGGTAACTACACTCACAGTAGGATTGTGTTACGAGTTGAGATAAACCAGGGACCATGTACTCAGTGTGGTGGCATCCTTCTTCTCTCATGGATTCAATTTCCAATGAAATCAAGGTGGCTACTTTCTTAAAAAAGAATTAACACTGCACTAGTAATCTAAGTGCCTGTAGTAATTTACGAGGGACATGCTTGAATGAGTCAATCTTCATTCTGAGAGAGCCTGTGTGATAGCAAGCATACCAAGGACTTAGCAAAGGTCATCTGGGACCTGGGGTGAGGATAAGAAGGATTTACCTAGGCCAAATTCATCTGAGTAGCTGATCCTTAGACTGTTTCTTCATTAAAACAGAAACATCTCATCTTTTACCAGGGCGGAGTCTCTGTGCATTGCCTTAGTTTCCAAGAAAACAACCTGTTCTGATACTTGTGAAGAAATTGTTTTTACCTCCCAGGCGATAACCAGTTCATGCCTTCTTCCACTTCTTCCACTCACATTGGTGGGAGCTGTCTTTGGAACTGTGGATAAAAATGCAGCGAGGCTTATAAATACACATGTGATTTCATTGACCCATTATCCCCCTACTTAGATTTGGTAGAATACTAAAATGAGTTAAATAGTTGCTTTAGGTGAGAATCTTCACATTGAATATTGAAGCAAAATATGTGATAGATACCTTGCTCTCTGGGACAACCTGATACATCCATCCATCCATCCATCCATNCATNCATACATACATACATACATACATANATATATATATAATTAGATCATAATTAATACCACAGCTAAGGGTATTTACTAATGGTTAGGTAAATTTCATACTTCAAATGACTTTCTCGTCTCCTCTTTGTGACTATAATATTCTTTTTGTCATGCTATGGTCTGCAAAGGCTCTGGAAAAATCCACAGGTCTGTACCTGCACTATTTCAGGGATCTCCAGTTTAAGGAAAACATACCCATAATGCTGCTGTGTGAGAATCTAGTTAAATGAATAAGCATTAAAAACAACTGTCAAAATCAATCTTTCTGCCACTGCAAATACAGAGGCACTCAGTGCAAGTTTGACAAATGAAAAACGATTAAAAGAATAAATGTGTCAGAAGAACAAATTTCCCCTTCACTGCACCAAACCTCAAAATCTTCAGCTGAATGGGGAATATTTTCAAGTGAAATAATGTTAATAGAAGAAAAACTATTAAAAGAAATCATTTTCCAGACTCTGTGCCTGCCTTCACAATTTTACATTCCAGTCTTGCCTTTGTATCCCAGCATATATTTAAAACAAAATTGATATATACATAAACAATAAACACTACTGTACATTACCTGTCAGGATGAAAGGCTATTAATTACTGGTATGTATTTTATTCAACTTTTATATACTATGAAAAATCTGAAGCAGAATTTATTTNTATAGTACTAAAAAGGAGAATAAGAAAGAGTTCTTCTTGGACCAGGGAAGTGGGAAAGAAAAGCCTGTGAATAAATAATGATGTACATTAAAATCAATAATGTTTGTTCAACCAGATTACAATTTAAATGCCCTTGGTCTCTTTTCTCATTGGACATAATTCTTCTCTTGTCCAAGTACTCACAAGAGTTATTAGGACCAAACTGTGCAAAGTGTAATACATATACAACAGCTGTCAATGATTTTCTTCCATAGCCACATACATTCTATAGTTTATTCACCTATGAAGTTCACTGCCATGGGTTCCCACAGAAGCATCTGGAATTAGATAGTTGTTACCTTCATACAAAGAAACCACATGAGACTCAACTAAGAAGAAAAGACAGTATTCCGAAATAGTCAATATATCCTAACTAATATGAAGAGCAAGGAAATCATTTATTAAAATGAGTTTCTAAAAACTTTTATTGAATTTTTCTTTGACAGTTTCATATATATATATATTTCATTCTTATTACTGTAATCCCACATACTCTGATTTGCTGCCCACCCCTATGAACCCCCTTTCTCCCTACAATTCCCTTTCTAACATTATTTTTGTTCTCTGAGATCCACTGAGACTTTATTTAGCCAGGATCATTTTTTGTGACCATGGATTTGGAACCATCTGTTGGAGAATGGCAGGCTCCTCAGTGGGCACACAGGTCATTGGAAATCACAGTTATTGCTACTGTAACAATGAGACATACCCACAGCCCTTGGCACTTTTCCTAAGAAAACCTCTGTGAAATTGAATACAACTTTACATTTATTTATTTCCTGCTATAAATAAGTGATATAAGTGAGGCTTACAAGAAGGATACTGGTATAATGATATATACCTGTGTTGGTACATTTCTTGTCTCCTTGACACAAGCTAGAGTTTTCTGGGAAGAGGAAACTCAATTGAGAAAGCACCTCCATCAGATTGGCCTGTAGGCAAGTCTGTGGGACATTATCTTGAATAATGACTGATATGGGGGAGGGCAGCCCACGGTGGGGAGTGCCAACGCTGGCAGGTGGTGCTGTCCTGTATAAGAAATCAGGCTAAGCAAGTCAGTGGGAGACAGCCAGTAAGCAGCATTCTTCCATTGCTCCTGTTTCAGTTTCTGACTTCCATTCATGATGGACTGACTGCAAGTACAAACTGAGACAAACCCTTTCCTCTCCAAGATGCTTTTGGTTATGGTGTTTTCTCATAGCCATAGAAAACAAATTAAAACAATGCCCAAGTGTCCTGCTCCTGGTTAATTTCAGAATTCTGAGTACCATGTCCATCAGTAATGTCTACTTAAAGCAATAGTAAATGTAATACAATTTGTTAATACCCAGCCATTGTGGCATCCCTTAAGACATTTGCTTAATAAGAAAATACACACATACATGTAATTATACATTCATGTAGGCACACAATTTACATTTACCCCTGACAAGACATAGTATCTGATAATATTTTTAAATATTTTTTAGGCTAAGTTCTTCTTCTACATCACTGATCTAAGTTTATATCTGAACTTAGATTTTTGAATTCACTTCTTTGAAGATAAAATCACTAAGAACTCATATTTCTGCAGAAAGTCTGGGCATGGGAAGAACCGTTTCTGTTTTGTTCAGCCCTTAAAATGATGGGATGCTCAGAGCCTCTGGGCAGGAGTTGTGGAATGAGCTATGATCTCCCAAGCGAGCCTCTCTTCAAACCCACCAAAATCTAAGGTCTAGAATTGAACACAAAGAACGATAAAGATGAAATCCCTGAGAATATGGAAGGAGCACTGCACAGGACATTCATGGTTCAGATTTTAGAAAATATATTTAAGTTTTTCATAGATTATAACTTTCTAAGTAAAAATATGCTAAAAAAAAGTAACTAGTAATGGGGCTGGAGAGATGGCTTGGTGCCCACATGGCAGCTCCCAAACATCTGTAAATTCATGTCCAGGAGATCTGGTGCCCTCTTCTGTCCTCCACAAGCATCAGGAACAAAAGTGGTGCACAGACATGCACATAAAAAAAAATTAAAGAATTAAGGAGTAACTAATAAATATTTAAGGTTTCCAAAGACTGTGAAAGTAAAATAAAACTTTTTCTAAATTAACACATTGCTGTAAGAGTAATTTCCAGATTGAATTATCCATAAATGACCTCTTTGGTAAGATACACTTTTCGAGCTGTTCAACATGACATTTTGAGACAAGTTAACCTATAGTTAAATAGTCAATGTAAAGGACTAAGATCTTCTTTGCTTCACTTTATCATCATTTTTAATGAAACATGCACAATACCAAAAGAGGCATATGACTGTTTTAATAATGTATATGTATGGATTCAGAAAAGCTTACTAGATGTAGTGGGACCAACTGATAGAAGTCACAGGTCCTGAGAGCTGCAGCGGAGGCCTGTGCTTTGCTGCCTGGATCTGATGCTGCACCTCTAATTCTGCTTGACTTACATTTCTTAATTATATGCAGATATGGTGGCTTGCATGCTCATNCATTTCCTTTGCAAGTTGGTGACACACAGTCATTATCTCTGCCACACCACAGTGGAGCTTGCTGATTTTAATTATATCCCTTTTGTTTACAATACATTATGAAATAATATATTTGACTTAATCTCCCAGAGCTTTTCTGGTATGAGGGTTCTATAATTCTTGTTAGAAGCATAAAATCCATAAAATCAAAATCTCATAAATGCTTCCAGAGAAATACATATTTTTAAAACCAAATATATCTTCAGTTTAATTAGTGAAAACCTGATTTAGAATTAAGCATTGAGGTGGTTTTCTCCCTCAGTCAGCTACTGATAAATGTCATGAACTTATTAACTCAGAGGATCAAGTTTACACTCGTGCTGAGCAGTTAAACTGAATCTCCTGCATTTATTTCTGAGCAATCACCCTTCATGGATAGATCCTCTAGTTGAGACTTTTCATATGAGCTAAATGCTTAGCTCTTTCATGTCTTATCTGGCATGTTGAAATGTGAGCTATTTTCTCTTTTTTTCTGAAACAGGGGAATCATCCTTGTCAATATCCAGAATGACCAAAGTAGAAGGTACTGCCTTAGTATAAGCAGGCTAGAATATCATAGGACTCTTGGTAAATATCATTGTTTGAATAACATGTTACACATTACTACTACAGCGTAATTAAAAACTAAACAAGAGAAGTCTCCAATTTCTCTTACAGTATTTACATGGCTCATTAAATAATACGGTTTTGCTAGAGACCATGGGAAGTCTTTGTAATTAAGATGCTGAATGGTTATCTCAGTAGCTGGTGTGAGGGATGAAGCAAAGGTACAGGGGAATGGAGGGGGGACATTGGCTACATTAAAATGGTAGAGTCAGGAGGGACACTTCAAGCCATTTTCCTAATAGAATTGAAGTATATTGTACATAAATATTCCCATTAATAATTATCAATTACGCTAAGTTTGTAGAAAGATCCCAAACCAACACCAGACACCAGCAGCATTTCCTAAAGAGTTAGCTATTGCTTTGTTATCAACAGGGCAGATGAGTTTGCAAATACCCAGAATGACAGTGTCCTGGGACAAGAGAAAGATTTGCCCTGAATCCCAGCTTTCCTATTCTATCATCCAACTTGTCTTTTGAAAATAATATTACCTGCTTATCCTCTTATCTGGTTAGTTTTTTGTTTTTTAAACAGTTTTTCATGCAGTCCTGGCTGGCTTGAATTTGCTGTATAGCTGAGACTGGCCTTGACTTCCTGATCCTCCTGCGTCCACCTTTATATTTTTTTAAGAAAAATTTCCCTTCATTTTACACACCAAAGATCTCCCTCTTCCCTCCTCCCACTCCCCAACCTCCCCCTCCCAACCCACCCCTTCTTCCCCCCACAAGAAGGCAAGGCCTCCCATGGAGAGGCACATCCAATAGGGGCAAGTCCAAGCCCCTCCCCCTGCCTCAAGGCTGAGGGAGATGTCCCATCATAGTTAGTGGGCTCCAAAAAGCCCATTCATGCATCAGGGATGGATACTGATCGCATTGCCAGCCCCCCCCAAGCAGATCAAGTTACACAACTGTCTCCTCATGCTGAGGGTCCAGCCCAGTCCCATGCAGGCTCCACAGCCATTGAGCCAACTTTCATGAGTTCCCACTAGTTTGGTTTGGTTGTCTCTGCAGGTTTCCCCATTATGATCTTGATGCACTTGCTCATAGAATCCTTCTTTTCTCTCCCCTGCTGGACTCCAGGAGCTCTGCCTAGTACCTGGTTGTGGGTCTCTGCATCTGCTTCCATCTGTCACTGGAGAAAAGCTCTGTGCTGACAGTTAGGGTATTCACCAATCTGATTACTGGGGTAAGCCAGTTCAGTTCAGTTCAGGCACCTACTCCACTATTTCTAGTAGTTCAAGCTGGGATCATCCCTGGGGATTCCTGGGAACTTACCTAGTACCTAGTTTTTCTCTATCCCCATGATGTCTCCCTCTATCATGATATCTCTTTCACTGCTTTCCCACTCTATCCCTGTTCCAGCTCAACCATCCTGTTCCCTTATGTTCTCATCCCCCATCCCCTACCCTCCACTGCCCACCCCTCATCCCTAGTTTACTCATGGAGATCTCATCTATTTCCCCTTCCCAGGGCATTCCATGCATCCCTCTTTGGGTCTTCCTTGTTAGCTAGCTTCTCTGGAGTTGTGGGTTGTAGCCTGGTTATCCTTTGCTTTACATCTAGTATCCACTTATGAGTGAGTACATACCATGTTTGTCCTTAAGCAATCTACAGATTCAATGCAATCCCCATTAAAATCCCACAACAATTCTTCACATACCTGGAAAGAACAATACTCAACTTCATTTGGAAAAACAAAAACCCAGGATAGCTAAAAGAATCCTGTACAATAAAGCCAACTCTGGAGGTATCACCATCCCTGACCTCAAGCTCTACTATAAAGCTATAGTAATAAAAAACAGCTTGGTATTGGCATAAAAACTGACATGTGGACCAATGTAATCTAATTGAAGACCCTAACATTAACCTACACACCTATGAACACCTAATTTTTGACAAAGAACCCAAAGTTGTACAATGGAAAAAAGAAAGCATCTTCAACAAATTGTGTTGGCATAACTGAATGTCAACATGTAGAAGATTGCAAATAGATCCATATATATTGCCATGCACAAAACTGAAGTCCAAGTGGATCAAAGACCTCAATGTAAAACCAGTTACACTGAACCTGATAGAAGAGAAAGTAAGACATAGTCTTGAACACATTGGCATAGGAGACAACTTCCTAAATATAACACCAATAGCACAGACACTAAGAGCAGCAATTAATGAATGGGACCTCTTGAAACTGCATCCACCTTTAAAGCACTGGAATTACAGAGAGTAGCCACCACACAGGGATGCTAAAGCTTATCCTCATAATTATTTGTCAGAGTGCCTGGAATTATAATTAATATCTCGTATGATATCTAGTGATGAGGCCTATGATAATACTGAAAGTTGAGTAAAGTTATACCTTGAAATCACATACCCTTTGTGGGTATTTGGCTTTGTTTTGCCATAGTAACTATGCCTTTGGTCTTGATGTAACATGTATTTACTTGGAAATTCAGGCAATATATCCCTTTTAATTTTCAAAAGAAATTGCTAGAATGTGTCAGGAAATGTAGCATTTTTCTTAGTTTTAAACCTTCTTACTAACAATTGTCATCACAAACACAGGAGGCAGAATTACTCAGTAATGCTGCNTATCTCAACTCATATATTCTTTATTTGTAAGGGTCAACAAGGAAGAAAGAGGAGAAAATGGGTAGTCTTTGAATCAAAATTGCTGATGTATATGCCATAACAACGAACAAACAAAGGAAATGGCCAGAGGAAGAGGGCCTGTAGGGATAGGTTGGTGATCATGCACTCATTTGCTCTTGCCAAGGTTATGAGTTTAGCTCTCTGAGCATCAATGTCCAGTGGCTCACAACTGCCTGTCACTCCAGGTCTAGGGGATTTGATAGCCTCGTCTGACCTCCATGGGGAACTTCACTCCCATGTATATACTCATGCACAGACACAAGTGTATATGTGTAATTAAACATTAATAGCACCCCTTTAAAAAATGAAGAGAAGGGAGCAGAGAGGAGATTACCACACAAGAGGCATCCATTTGGAAATAAGATTGGTGTTAGAACATCAGGCCTGCCATTTACTCAGCAGACAACTTGTGATTATTTTCAAAGCTCCTTAACTCTGTTTTCTGATCTGTGGAATGGGAGGAAGCACTCCATTAGAGACTACTGCTTGCCTGGGATAATTAAAGCATATGAGGAAGTTCAAGTGCTTAGCTCAAAGCCTGAAATTGATGTATGGAATTACTCGGATGAGGAAACAGGTGGAATCTCAGACTCACTCCTAGGTTGATACCATTCACGGCTTGATGCCTTCTCATCACCCTGTGCCTTTGATATCTTCTGCTTGCCCTTCATCTTGCATTTCACCCTTCCTTCTTGTTTTGAAACCTTTGCAGCCTTGACCTGTCTGCTAATGAATAGTTTCCCTGTAGAAAGGCATTTGCTAGAATCAGCAGGTTGGTTTGCAAACTGCTTCTGAACTGGGAGGCATGCTTCTCAACTGTATTTGGAGAAAAGATTTGCCTGGACTAAAGGGTTTTTAATTGAAAAATATTCTCTGCTACATGATACATACTATTATTTTAGTTTTTCTAATTATTGAGATTTGGTTTTAGGAGTCTGTTGCTTGCTATAATTTCTGACTTATTTTAATCTTACTGTGGACTATTTCTTTTACATAATATAATTAAATTACTCATTGGCTTGAAGAAAGTCTTAATTTACACTTAATGGTATTTAAGATTTTACCAACAATTTCAGCAGAATACTTTATATTTTCTTTAAGACAGAGGAGGAAGACTAAAGTATTAAAATACCATCCCAGCCTGAGCCCTGTGTACACAGCAGTGGATGACCACTGTATGTTTTCTAATTGTCCAGGGTAAATAATTCAGTCCAACTTCTACTAGGTCTGTTCTTCAAACTTCCCTTTAATGCCATTCACTGTCAATACACAGACTTTCAGAGAAAACTAACCCAAGCTTATCTTATATGGTGGTAGCATTTTTGTACCTTTAAGCNATTTTTGCTATAGAAGAATATGTATCTATCACAACAGGATTTTATTCTCTCTCCTGTATCAACCTCTGAAGTCAGATTTTCTCAATAGCAACTACAGACAGGGTCTCTGAAGATGCAAAGGTGAAAACAGAAACTGAATCTTTTCAGNAGCCAGAAGATAAAGTACAGCTGAAGAGACTGTATTTAAAAATGAGCTGAGCCTTTTCTTCACTTGCAGTGAGCCATGNAATCTCAGATGCTGGGGTGAGACTGGGTAGAGAAAATGAAGACTTGTGAGGAACAGGGCAGCCAGCCTTACCTTCCTGTCCTATTTCCCTCTCTGGCTTGACCCAGTGGTTTCTCTCCATCACCAACTGCCAATAGGGATAGGTCATTTTCCTATGAAACCAAATAGCAGAGGAGCAAGATGACCCCAGGAGAGAGCTCAGTGCTTCTGTCTTCCACCAGAGATACAACACTGAGCTTCAGAGTTTTGTACAAGAACACTCCATCCCACACTGAGCTACCTGAGCAGAGGTACAAGTAGGTTTTAGAACATTTTTTATTTCTAGGGCTTAACAAGCAGGTGTGTGGAACAGTCACAGTGGGGGCAAATGACACCATGGAAGGAAACTGACTAGGCTTAGTTGAAACATACCCTGCTAGGGGTTCCTATGTCCCCAAAGAGCCCAAAACTTCTCAGATGAGGAAGCATGTAGGACAAAAGAAGACTTGGCAGCATCTAACACCCAGTGAGAGATCACGAGATGACATCGTATATATAGAGACAGAGATGACATAATCTATGGAGATATATCCGCTTTCTTCTTGTCTGGGAAGTGCCAGCCAGAGTAGCAGTTTCAGGGTGAGAAAGGAATCAGAAAGAAGAGGAAAGAGACAGATCACAGCTCCCAGGTTCAAACTTGAGCTAGGATGGATGGGCAGAAAATGGGANGGATGTGAAATTAAAGTTTTTATTTAAATGAAATAGACTTTAAATATCTATAAATGAGAATTCCCTAGAACCTAATAGTGATGAGGAAATAGTTGGGACTGAGGCTATGGATCAGCAGTGTGTACATGTGTGCACATAAGTATACGTGTGTTTCATTAGTTCATTTTGACCATTTCATCTATGTATTTGGATGCCTTCTGATAGTATGAGGTAATGGATCCCCTGATGAGCCTACCAGGGTCTAACAGATAGTTATAAATTCATGGTCCTACAGACAGCCTTGGTTAAACTCCATGGGGCATAAGAGAAAATGGAAAGTCTGGAATATGAGTAAGATTTGTAGGGAGCTGCCTGTAGTAGGAGTGAAATAAGGAGGTTCAGGGGAAGCAAGCAGACAAAGAGCATTAAGTCATGGGAGGAGAATGAGGCTGTTTTGTGTTTGAATTCTACAAGTAGTCTGTTCTGTTCTGTGCACAAGCCAATAAGACAATACAGTGTAGGAAGCATGTGTCTGGGAAGGCTTTCATCTGCATGTCCACTTGATACATCTACCTGTAAGAGCATTGATTCCCTAAATGTAGAGATAATATTTTTTTCTTGTGTGGACAGAAAAGTTTGTGTCACATTTTGCATTTCAGAGTCAAAAATAATAGTGGACAGAATTCAATGTGCTAGGCAGCTATAGAGCTATTTCTGGAATAAGCAATTTTATACATGGTTTTCATCCAATACTTGCTTTTCTCTGCTTTTTTAGCCTTCTTTCTGCTATAAGAACCAAAGGAAAAATGTTGCTTTATGTGAAAAATATCAAACACCCCTTACAGACTCAATACTAGATAAAAAGAAGAATGTAATGACTGTGTGTGAGGGTCACAAGCTGGCTTGGGAGGGAGATATTTAGCCCATATACATTTAGCTGAAAACGTATCCTCAATATAAAAAAAAGAATTTTGCATGTCCATCATTGGTTAAATTTCCATTTGTAATATAATAACCCAGTTAATGATGATGGTGATAACAACATAGATGTTAATATTTATATACATTGTCTTATGTAATACAAAGATCAAGAGAAGTAGGTTATAACATGTTCTCATTAGCACTAATTGTCAACTTGACACACTCTACAGCCATTTGACAGAAGAGGTTCATTTGAAACATTGTCTAGATCAAATTGGCCAATGGGCATCTTTGTCGGGGATTGAGTTGATTATTCATTGTAGGAGGGTCGAGCCCATCCTGGATTGTATAAGAAAGTTAGCNTAGCATCAGACTGTGAGTGAGCCTATGAACAAGCTGGCAAGCAGAATTCCTCCACGGTTTTTTCTTTAAGTCTCTCTCTAGACTTTCCTCANTGACAGATTGTGATCTGGAAGGGGAAAGCCAAAGAAACCCTTCTGTCCCCTCATCCTCAAGTTTCTTTTTTTTGTTATAGTGTTTGCCGCAGAAACAGAAAGAAGACTAGAGCATGATACTTTCCTAATTTGACAAATGAGAGTAAGAAAGCCTTAGGCAGGCTTGCCTGTGTTCAGCAAGCTAGGAAATAACACAACAGAACATTAATTCCAATCCAAGCTCATGTAACTTGATGAACTTCACATATATGTGCACATGTGTATATGTGCACACACACACACACACACACACACACACATGCCACACACACACTGAGCTCTATATGAAAAACATTAGAAATAATGGTTGTTACTAGACAAAGAATGCAAAAACTTCTGAATGAAAAGTTATATGGTTAGCCCTGCTCTTTTTACTGACTCGTCAGAAGTTTCTAATATGTTACTTGAAGAATGTTGAGGTTCAAGGAAAGAAACAGTTGCCACTGTTGTATTCATTTTGTTTTTCTGTTTAACCATCTCATATTTTCAAATGCATTTCTTTATCTGTAGTCATTTCCCTTGCAGCATCTTTAAAATAACAAAACATGCACACAGTTCTATTCCAAATTTACACTTTAGTTTGAAGAGAGCANCACATTTCATTAATTAAACATGTTATCTATTTATATCTTTCTTCCTCTCTTGATANTCTAATTAAAACTAGTAAGAAAATTGAAATTGCTCTATAAATATAAATGTGTACCAAAGTAAAAATAGATATTTCCTATGCTGGTTTGACCTCCTTATGCCAAGAAGTTGGACTGAACCCATTTACATATTTTAGGTAAAAAGGTTTTTTTTTTCTTTTTGTGTAAATTCATTGTACGAAGTACTGAGTTTTATAAGGACCCCTTGGTACAAGTACATAGCATGCTTTGACAGTGTTCTCCGGTGCCAGTTTACCCTGTCCTATTAGTTATATCATCTTCATGGAAAGGTTTACCCTATCCTATTAGTTATATCATCTTCATGGAAAGGTTTACCCTATCCTATTAGTTATAT
>LZPO01108588.1:0-10536 GCA_001675575.1 Neotoma lepida
GGTGTATTTAACTTTATTTTATGTGCGTTAGTGTGAAGATGTCAGATCCCTGGGAATTGGAGTTACAGACAATCTTGAGCTGCCATGTGGGAGCTGGGAATTGTCCTCTGGAAGAGCCTCCTATGCTCTTAACCACTGAGTCATCTCTCTGACATGTAAAGAATTTTCAAGCTAGGAGAATAGAGGGGAGAGAAAGATTCCAGAGATTCTGAAATTAGCATATGAATGAAACTTCTGGCAGAGGAAGACTGGAGATAGCCTCACCCACTCAGGTTACATTATCAAAACAGACCACGTGCAGAAAAAGGATAATATGTAAATAACCCACAAAGAATGTCACAGTCTTATCTCCTCTCCATAGCCAAATCTCTTTGAAGGCCAAGGTTACTCTCCAGTTCTGGCTCACATCCAAGCTTGGAGGTATTTGTCCCTCTTAACAAACTATTGCCTTTTCTGTTCATAGCCTACTTGTCTCTGTCCACACTCTTGCTCCAGAAAATAATACCTTGGAACACTTAACTGTCACCCTCTGAACTCAAATCCACACTGTCTTAGTTAGGGTTTTTATTGCTGTGAAGAGACACCATGATCACAGCAACTTTTATAAAGGAAACATTTGATTGGGGTGGCTCATTTACAATTTCAGAGGTTCAGTCCTTTACATCATGGTGGGGATCACGGCAGCATGCAGGCAGATGTGGGGCTGGATGAATAGCTGAGAGTCCTACATCCTGTAGGCAACAGGAAGTCGATTGACTCACTGAGTGGTATTCTGAGCATAGGAAACCCCAAATCCCACCTCCATAATGACACACTTCCTCCAACAAGACCATACCCACTCCAACAAAGCCACATCTCCTAATAGTGCCAATCCCTGTGAATTATATTCAAACTACCACATATACTTTTAACAGTATGAGATGCTCATGAATAGTTGTCACTCAACAGGCTTCATCTGTCCTCATAATGATTTATCTCTTAACATGTCTGATAATCCAATGTCAAATGTATATACTTCAAACTAATATATTACAACCAATAGGAGGTGACCATTTGTTTTTTCTTATTGATCAGAAAAAAATTCTGAGACTCCTTGAGATGTGGTTATTTGAGCTAAATTCAACATGACTTTCTTCTTTTTTCTATTAAAATATGTTTATAAAATATTGCAGCATCAATCCCAAGGACTCTAATCATAACATTTTGCAATCAAAGGAACTAAAAAGTAACCAAAATGAATCCAGTTGTGGATATTTACTGAATTAATGAATGAGTAATTAAATAAAACTCACCATTTTTCTTCCCTTTCAATTTTTTTTTCTGGCAAATCTGAATTCTATACATTATATCATTTGTACAGAATTTTATTTAAATAGTTTAGAATGAATAATGTAAGGTATCCTCATGTCTGTCAACACATAATACATATGTAGATTAACTTTAATTTACATTTCAGTGGCTATTAAATTGCATTTGGAGTACTGAATCAGGAACCAACAGCCTACACAGGCTGTTTGGCAAGTGCTTCAGATATTAAAATTTATAAAAGAAAGAACAGCATAAGACACGTGAGAAATAATTTCTCATTGGTGAAATGAGTGATGCTTAAAATAGAAGGCTGGTGAGTGAGACACTTTGAGCTGTGGTGTCCTGCATAAATGAAGGAATAACTGAGCCACCCTATGGCCAATGTTCTTCAGGTCTCCATCTTGAGTGCCTTCAAGTTGCCCTATATATTAAAACCTCTGTTATTGTTGTTGGTTTTTACTCCTTTATTCTTTTGCTCTTCTGGGGGGCGGGCACCACCCAGCTCTCAAATAAATCGTATATGGAGGCTTATTATTATGTATAAATGTCCTGCCTAGATTGGCTTGTTGCACTTTTGTTTTGTTTTGTTTTGTTTTGTTTTGTTTGTTTGTTTTTGTTTTTCGAGACAGGGTTTCTCTGTGTAGCTTTGGCAGCGCCTTTCCTGGAACTCACTTGGTAGCCCAGGCTGGTCTCGAACTCACAGAGATCCGCCTGCCTCTGCCTCCCAAGTGCTGGGATTAAAGGTGTGCGCCACCACCGCCTGGCTAGTCAGCTTTTCTTAACTTGAATTATCCCATCTACCTTTTGCCTCTGGGATTTTTACTTTTTTTTACTTCTGTATATCTTACTTTCACTCTTACTTTGTGGCTGGCTGGGTGGCTGGGTGGCTGGCCCCTTCTTTTCTGGCTCCTTGATCTCCCTTTTTCTCCTTCTATTTCTTCTCTCTGCCTGCCAGCGCCAACTATCCTTTCTCCTGCCTTGCTATTGGCCATTTACCTCTTTATTAGACCAATCAGGTGTTTTAGACAGGCACAGCAACACAGCTTCACAGAGTTAAACAAATGCAGCATAAAAGAATGCAACACATCTTTGTATCATTAAACAATTGTTCCACAGCATAAACAAATGTAACACATCTTAAAATAATATTCTACAACAGGCCTCTTATTGATTGATCTGACCAGAAAAGTTTGTATTCTATTTGTTGATGTATTATCTTTAAAATTTCATCATAACTATTTTTTATAAAGTGTTGGTTAGAGTTCCTTAGCCTGGCAAATACAGACTTCCCTGAAAATAGTCTGAGACACTGTTTGCCTTGCTAGCAAATTTTGGATTATTTAGAAGGATTTGATTTAAAGTTTGTTTCTCCTGTTTATACTATCTTTGTGCCAAATTATTGAAAAAGAGATATGAAACTCCCACTGTAAGGGCTAAAGTTAACCTGTAAGCCCCACTTGCTTAAGGACGGATAACTTCCTGGAATGCTGAGGGCTGTTGTTCATGTAAGATAACAAGGCATATATTTNCACTTCAACAAATAAGGTTGGTTGCCCCAACTGCACAGAATATGCTTGATGATACATGAGTGGGAGATACGTAGGCAGGAAGTACATCAGGATGTGTGCTTGGCCCCCATTGGATGAAGGCAGAAAGCCTTGTGGGTTTAGCCTTTATGTGCACCTGACTGACCTAATTCAGTGCNAATTCTCTGGGATTCCCAGGTATGAACCTGTCCATGTTCTTGGCCAGTATTTAACAAAGCTTGCTTCAGTTGGACAATCATGGATTTGGTCTTTCTCCTCAAAATTTTCAGATTTAACACCACCTAGTTCTGACTGCAAGAAGATACCACTCTTTTTTCAGAGAATCATGAAAATGGCTACATAGAGAGCTTGTGGCAATACATTTGCTCAAAACCTTTCAGACATTCACTGACACTACATTTTTTTCATAGCTCATTGTTTGGAGTCCACATGCATGGGGGCAATGAATGTAAATATGACCCATGGACATGTTTCTATTCTATGAGAGCATCAATCTTTCTTCCATTAGGTGCCTGAATGAAGCTTTACATGTGATCTTTCCAGTTATCTCTTTAGTATCCTACCTTTTGTGTCTTCTTTTTTTGGGGGGTGTTATGCCTTCATTTATCTAATTTTCTAAGTGTACTGGTAGTTGAAGTTTTCCTGTGTCCCACCTGGCCAGCAGTTAGGACAAATCTCTCCCACTCACGTCCCCCAAATAAACACATAGAGGCTTATATTAATTATAACTGCTTGGTCATGAGCTCAGACTTACTACTGACTGGCTCTTACACTGAAATTTAGCCCATTTCTATTAAGCTGTATGTCGCCAAGTGTTCATCGTGGCTTTACCGGTTTGTTTCTTCAGTGTCGGCTGGCATCTCCTGCTTCAGCCATCCTCTTCCCAGAATTCTCCTCCTCTGCTTGTCCTACCTATACTTCCTGTCTGGCTACTGGCCAATCAGCATTTTATTTATCAATCAATCCGAGCAATACATATTCACAGCGTACAGAAAGCCATCCCCATCATGTACTTAATGAGTTTGGTAATGATTTTATAAATGGTGGTAAACACTCCATATTTGAAACATCTATGTACACATGCACATAGAAAGAGAACTAGAAAACAGAAAGAAAGAAGCAGAAAAAAGAAACAGGACAAGGGTGGAAGGACACACACACAGAGATGGGAGGCTGGGGGTTGAGATTACTCTATCTGTTCTGTAAAAACCTTGCTTTGTCACTTTTGTTTTCAGTCAGTATTGTCCTGGTCTTGAGTGTTTCTCTCCCCACAGCTGATTCTCACTTGAAATTTTTCTAGTCTGCCAAAGATGACCCATTATGCACCCATGCCTATAACTTTAACCTGCTTCCTTGTTTAAAAAGTTCCAAATAATTTTCCAGTTTGAAACTTACCTGCTTATCAGACTTTGACTTGGAGAGACAGTTGAGGATAACAAGAGTTTAAAACTTACAGCAAAACCATTTGCTTACACCCCCACAGGGCTGGATGTCAAGTCTTCAGCAGAGCCATACCACCTCCACATCCCTGAGGCCCCATGACCCAGTTTGCAGCTATAGCACTACTCTTAGAGTCTCAGGAGCCTTCATCTTCCCCTTGGATCCCTAATTTCCCTCGAAGCTTCAGCTGGCTGCTGGGCATCCGAAGCTGAGCTGCAGAGGAGAGAAGCAAATACCCGGTGAGGAGGCTGACTCTGGGGGAGGCATGCCATTGGAGGATACAGGAACTAGCCTTGTTTCCAAAGATTCTCTAAAAAATGAGGTCAAATGAGTGGTTGGAGCCTTCTGGAATATGCTCCACATCTACATATGTCATTCAGCTTCTGCTTGGTAAAATGCTGGGGATTCATGCATTAATTCATTACACCAAAGCTTATCGGGTTTTTAGGTGCTGCACCTACTTTTTTTTTAAACTCCAGTTATTTCTTTGGGTTACAGACTTGCAAAACCTGTTTCTGCCAGCTCTGTTTTCAGATGCCATCTGAGACTGTTTGTTTCCGTGTTGTCTTTTGAAATTGATAATCAGCAACAACAACAACAAAAAAAAAATTGGAAGTAAAAAAATATCTTCCTCAGTAGAAAAAAGTAACCAACACAGTAAAATAAAAGTTATGGTGAATGTATGTCAAACATCTTGACAGATGCCAACCAATTATCAAAGTCTTAGGTCGATTCTTAAGCAAAGAATGGATTTCTCTCAAAATAAATGTCACAGTCCCAAAAGGCCCATCTGACCCTTTAAGTAGATCAATGGAACATAGACGTTAAAGGACAGTATGATGGAAATATTATAGTATTATATCATTTTAAATTGTAATTATTCTTATTGTGTATATGTATTGTGTATATGTAGTATGTGTGTGTGTGTGTGTGTGTGTGTGTGTGTGTGTGTGTGTGTGTATGTGTGTGGTGTATGTGGGTGCAGGCACTCTCATATCATGTAGACCTGTGGAGACCAGAGGGCAGTTTTGAGAAACTGATTCCCTCCTTCCAATGTGGGTTCTGGAGATCAAACTCAGGATGTCAGATGTGTTGCACAAACACTCTTACCCAGTGAGTCATCACGCCAGCTTTAAAATGGAAAACATTCTAACTGAATCGCAGTCACATTTCACAGATCTGCAAGAAAGGTGTCCTAGAGTTAAAATAACACATACACACTTGCATACACTCTTGTACACATCTATATACACACTTGCCTACAAACACATACACACACACACACACACACACACACACAACTGTTTAAGACCTCCTCCATGAGCAAACTATTCCCTCTGTGGCCCACCTCACAGTTTACATAGAATTCTTATGCTGAAAGTAGTCTAAATAGTTTAAAACATTTGAAAAGAATAAGCAACAGTCTGCATGCTTCCCACAAACCTGAAATGTTTCTTATCTTTCTCTTAACATTTGAAATTTACCAGCTCCTAAACAAGTGTGTTCAGGCACCCTGGTAGAGCTAAGCTGTGGCTAAATAAAAGGAGAAAGAGTCATAACAGACCCCCACACAGGAATTCTAATTAACGGATTTTTGCTGGAAGAACGAGCATGGCTAGAAACACAATCCAACAGGCTTAGGAAAATTGTGGAAAATGAAGTGGAAAATGACAATTTTGTATATCAGTGCAAATATTACAGACATGGGGGTTAAGCAAAGATTATCATACAATTATAATTACAACTAATACTTTGTGGTACTTTTTAGGTTTACTAATTCATTTAAGAGTCACTACAATCCCGGGAGTGGAGTCTACTGTCCTGGGGACATAGAAGAAGGCAACTCAGGTACAAACAGGTCAGATCTTTTATTCAAGGTCATTTTTGAGTAAGTTACAGAAGAATAGATGTAAACTCTGAAAGTCTGATCTTAGAAAGCCCACTCTAATTCACTCTATGAAACTACCTGCAGCAGCAATGACAACTCAAACATATGTGTAAAATCTTCCATCAAATACAAATATTTCCATCAACAGACTGAAAGGAACCATATATTCCACAGTTAGGCTAGGGGTATGGCATGAAGCAGACAAGTCATGAGAGCCCAAAATCAGATCATCTGGTGACCTCAGTCTCCTGAATACCTAAATGGAGAGGTGTGTGTGTGGGGGGGTATGTTTACAAAAGAATGGGGAGAAACCGTGACTGCTAGTCTTTTTAGAATAAAATATATTTTAATCTCAGTCATGAAGAATCTTGGGAGCACACAACCTGTTAGCCTTCTGAGATAATACTTTCCAATAAAATCAGCTCTAGCCAAAGATATAGTCAAGTGAAATCTAGGAAGCCTTCAGAAGACACCACTGTTAAGCGATGGGTATAACAATGAGTTAATGCAAATAGTTAGACTATGCAAACAAAACATGATGCAGGTCAACATGTAAGCATGTGTCACCTCTAGCATGCAGACTATAAAAGCTAAGGGAGTTCAGATTGTGTTATAAGGGGTAGGAGAAATTCATAAAATGTTAAATGCTTTGGTTTCCTTGGACTATGGTCACATGATACTGTAGAATGACAGGAAGCACTAAATCATGATAAGAAAGACAAAAGCTAGAAATGATAAATTTTTCTTATAAAACATCAAATGTTAACATATTCCAGTATTCCTTGTAGCCACTGTCTCAGCTATTTGGTCTCAGCAGAATGAAGGCATCCACAAACAATACTTAGGTGAATGTACAAGGCTGTGTTCCAAATAACCATACAATAAAGCTTATATATGCAAAGAAAGTCAGTGGTATAGATTTGCTTTGGGATTATAATTTAAAGAAAAGATTGGTCTCTGTATTAGTTATTTTTTTTTTTTTATGAATGTGTATCTCCCAAGAGAAGCAATTTAAGGAAGGAAGGATTTAGTGCAGCTCACGGTTTCAGAGGGTCACAGCCAGAGGTATTCCATCAATGACAGAATGAGCTTGGTGATCATATGGTAGTCAGCCAGGATGCATGGGAAGCTTGCAGAACTAGTAGTTGTGGGTGTCACCTTCAATGGCCTACCCGCAACGATCTACTTCAGTCTGTCAGACCTCACTTCCTGAAAACTGAACTTGCAAAATAACGCTCTAGGCTGGGGCCCTTGCTTCTAAAGCAGAAGCCCATAGTGCACCTTCATGACAGCCTTGTATTTTAAATTGATCATTTAGAAGGACATAAAGAAGGGGGGATTTGAGGACAAAATGGAAATCCCAAAAGTTTGAGTTGGCCTGGGCCACACTTAGGTCCTTGTTCAGATCTAGGTCAACTCAATTACAATTGTAATCACGTGTTTGTCTCTCCTGTCAGACTGTGGGGTATTTCAGGTCAGGGGCTGTATCACATTCATTATTTTGCTTCTCATGTGCTGTTATTTGGAACACTGTACTTGAAAGATGCTCATAAATATTTATGTATTTAATGAATGAATAAATGAATGGGTAAATTGGTTACTGATTGGATAAGTGATGAGAAGCAAGACATAATTTTTCTTTCTTTTTTTTTTATTATAAATCTTGCTTTTTTCCAAATTTGAGCTTTCTCCACACTACCTTTGAAATGTTGTTCACATCAGAGTACTCCCTGAATCTGTCTGTCCTAGTTGCCGATTTTAACTATCTGCTTTTAAACAATTCTAGAGTGTGTCTTCCAAACTAAGTTTTATGATGCAATGGCTAGAAATCCAGTATCACTTGCTATATTTGGAAGATAAAAATATATGCATTGTTTTCTGTATAAAATATCTACTTTGCATGGCAGAAGCAGGCTCAGTCACCTTTGATGCAATTTCTAGGTCTTCATCTCTTCTGATTCCTTTGGTACCCGATCCCTTTGTTTCTGCTGTGTACAACTTCCTTCTAGTGACCCCCTTCCTATGGAAAAGTTGCATGCTGACTCCACAGATCCTTACAACCCACATGGACTTGGCAGGTACAACACAGTGATCACTTCTCATTCTCTCTGTGACCATTTGGAACCCCTCCCAACTGCTTTAAATCAAACCAACAAAGACTCCCCATGGGAAACTGTTTAAACTGCCCTATGGTCCAACAAAGGTTTTATTTCACAGGCTCATTTATGTCTTCCTATGTTTTCTTGCTATCTGATGTCTCTGTGTGTCACCTGCAGGTGACATGTGTGCCCCACCAGGCCTGTAAGGTAAAAAGCAATTTTTATAGTTTCATTTTATATTTCCTAGTTTTTGAGGGCACGCTTACATTTTAAAGGTCTCAAGTCAAAATAGTTACAAATTAACGTAACTCAATACCATTAATTAATTTGGCAATAAGTTAATTAACACAATTTTTAATATCTTTTGATTACTTTGAGTATACCAGTGAGCAAAGCAGAGGAAACATTTTTCCTTTAAGAAAATCATAGTCAGTTAATGCAGTAAAATTTGGCAACCTTCAGCATGTCAAGGACTAGGAGTCCTATATAACCTTTTGCAAAAAGGTGTCTTGATTTAATTTATGAAGGAATTAAACTTTAAGCAGACTTGAAAGAGGAGAGAAGTTACCATTCATAGTGTTGTAAAACAACAAGCAAGTCATAAAGGAACTGCGAGGTGATGGGTTCCAGAGGCAGGAGTACACATAACAAACAGCAAGAAGACATGGAAGACGGAAGAAGGTCCTTCCACACTTCCTAGTTCTTCCCTGAGAAACACTACCTCCTTGAACTCTCTGAATCAGACTAGCTTTCTTTGTGGTAAGTCCTTTGAATTTCTTGAACTCTCCCTTTGTAGTCTGTATCAAAGTGTGTAACTATAAATTCATGTAATACTGAGACAAAGTTCTTTATTTCTGCTAGAATGTGTGTACACAAAGAACAAAGACTGTTATTAAACCATGTAACTCTAAGTATAGAGCAGGGCTTGGAATTTGTACAGACTCAATAAATACTTGATTTCTAGAGGGTTTAAACAATGGATGCCTGCAGGAATAAGGTGCCCATGGTTTCATAGGTGAATCTCTCCAGCCAATGGAGTTTGTCATTGTGAGCTGTGAGTCTTTGAAAGAATTTCTGGTCTCTTTTGGTTGATATATTGTGTACCCTAACAAAGCTTTCCTGGGGTCAGAGAACAGAACAGCCACTAGATTAGACATAGAGGCCAGAAAATGGTGGCACACATGCCTTTAATCCTATCACTTGGGAGGTAGAGATTTGTCTGGATCTCTGAATTCAAGGCCACACTGGAAACAGAGCAAGGCATGATGGCACACACCTTTAATCCCAGCACTCGAGATCTCATGTCTTGTTTGGGAAAGACACATGCCTTTAATCCCAGGAAGTGATGACAGGAAGCAGAAAAGTATATAAGGCCTGAGGAACAGAAACTAGAGGCCTTTGAAGCTTTGAAACTTTTAGCAGCAGTTCAGTTGAAATCCATTTGGATAAGGATTCAGAGGCTTCCAGTTGGAAGAAACAGGATTGGCTGAGAAGTTGGCGAGGTGAGGTTGGCTGTGGCTTGTTCTGTCTCTCTGATCATTCAGAATTTACCCCAATACCTGGCTCCATAGTTTTTAATAAGACCTTTTAAGATTCGTGTTATAGTCTCTTCCTGCTTGTGTCTCAGGATAAAGGGAAATGGATGATTTTGAAATACAAACCTTTCCTGGAACAACTACTTCCCCAGAGGATTTGCAGATTCCAGGTGGGGAGATAAGTAGTAAGTTTTTTTTTTCTAATGTGCATTTCAGAATTAATACAAGGAAATGTACTGAATATATTAAGACATAATTCCTATTATAGGTGAAAATATGCTTTTAACAGAAGCCAAGACATTTAAAAACACATACAGAAAGCATCCTTATAGTTGAGTATCAACTGTGAACTAGCTGCCAGCTTTAGCGTGCACTGTCTGCTGGGATGTTGCCTTATGCATCCTGCCTCCTCATTTCACTTTATATTGGTAACATCACCCAATGCTCAATAATGACTGAACTTCTCACTAAGCAAATTTACTTCTTTACTACTGTTACTAAAAGACAACTTGTAGACGAAAGTTTGTCCGGTTTCCCTGCCCAGCTTCCACGGCCCGCTTAGACCCAAATAAACACACAGAGGCTTATATCATTTTTAAACTATGGCCCTGGCAGGCTTCTCGCTAGCTAGCTCTTACGTCTTAAATTAACCCATTTTATAAATCTATGTTGCCACGTGTTCCACGTGGCTTTACCTGTGCGCCGTTACATGTTGCTTT
>LZPO01108588.1:33771-43933 GCA_001675575.1 Neotoma lepida
TATACTTATAGAAAACAAGACTATTTAAGTTGTTCATTTGAGTTTAATAAAATATCATTAAATGAACTATGGCCTGGAGTTAGGAAAGAATTTCCNAAGATTTCTGAAATTGCCCTAAATATATTTCTCCACTTTGTATTATGTATCTGTGGAAACTGTCATCCTCAACACTGATAATTATAAAATAAAAATATCAANTAACTCTATATCCTGCAGTATCACATATTCAGCCAGAATTTAATTCTCCTTATGTAAAAATAAGTATGTATATCCAGCTCATTATTATGAAAATTTCTTTCATCTTTATTAACTAATAAAATTTTATGTATACTAAAAACTGTTCTGAATAAATTCCTTGTAATTTATGATCAGCAAATGTTGATTTGCACATTTATTTTATGTATGTACACACCCCAGCTCATACAAGTTTCTCAANTTTTGAAAAGGGGTCACAAGTAGAGAAAGTCTAAGAAGCTCTGGAGTAGAGAACAAAGGACAAAAGTTCCTCTTTCATAGAATCTNACATCCAGTGGGAGACAAAACATTATGCAAATAAAACCCAAAATATGACTGATGGTGACTAATGCTACCAATAAAAGCACAGCAGGGAAAGGGGCCACAGAGGCTGTGTCTATTTTCAAAACCTGTAAATGATATTTGAGAAAACATGATAGATCTGAAGAAACAGGCTTGAACATATGGAAGAATAGCCATCCTGGCAGAGCCAGAGTGGGGAACACAAGTAAAATCCAAAGACAATGGCATTGTTGGTGCTTCCATACAACAGAAAAAAAGTCAGAGGAATAAAAAGGAGACAGTGGATGCCAAAGATATGATGCTGAGAGTTCACATAAAGATTTAGATGTCACATTAAGGATTTTGCTTGCTTTCTGGGAGGTCTGTGACACATTTTTGCTGAAAACAGTGGAATTTAATTTATTTTCTATGGTGGTCACCCTTGCTTCTGTGTCCAAAGCATTTCTAGTTTGTCTGTGAGATAGAAGAACATTAATTAGGTATAATAGCAATAATCTGAAGACAGACAATGATGGCTTGGAGCATGGGAAGAAGCAGTGTGAAATGGGTGTATAAAGTAGGGGGTCCAGAANGTGTTCAGATAGATCATATTGGAAGAGTGAAAGGAAAGAATCAAGGATGATTGTAAAATCTTCAGCCTGGCCAANCAGAAAACTAAAGCTGTCAATCACCCAAAGGGAGAAATTTACTTCAGTACAGCAGACAGAGGAAGAATGAGAAATTATATAAGATCAATTTCAGAAACAACTGTAGCCTCCTAGTGGAATTGTCAAATAGATGCTTGTACCTGTAAGTTGGGTTTCAAAGGAGCTGGACATTAGANATCTCAGAGACCACGTGTGAAATTAGGCATCTGTAGGATTACTATTCCAGGGAAAGTTGATCTGTGTGAATGAATGANCTCCAGCTCGTGTGCATAAGCANGTGCAGCCCCCATTACTTTAATTTGGGCCTCCTAGGACCATTTGTGCAGGCTAACCTACATTCTCCTCTCACCTCTGCTTACAGGGTCATCAACTCCTTATTCTCCACTCTGAAAATCTCAATTGTAAATTTGACTTCCAGTATCTAGGACCGAAACTCTTTCCATGAGTAGTGAATTGTAGTTCCAAAGTTCCGTTTTTCACACACACACCCTTAAGCAGGAAGGTGTCTCATTGGCACCAGGGTGTAGTCTTTGGGCCACAAGAGGAAAGGAGTGACTAACTTTCCCACTAGTACTGGCCTATACCCTACCTTTGAAGAAGGAAGCTTCCTGGAGTGATATACCTCCCACACTCCTTCTGAAAATGCTGTATCCACCCATAAGTCATACTGAACTGCTCCACTAAGAGTTTCTGGAATGTTCATAATCCTATAAGATGTAATTTAACCTTATCCATTCCAAAATCACATTCTGTGTTTCATTATGCCTTTTCTGTATCTGAACTGCAACCATTACCTTTGGTTCATCCTGGGGCAATGACTAAATGTCTTTGGGACCAGAAGTGGGATGTTACTAGGTTGGGGTTGGTGATTGTAAGTATGATATAAGAGTATCTGTTAGGTTTACTGAGACTCAGTTTCTCTTTTTCTATGAATGCTGCTTCTACCTTGGCAATACATAGGGTGTTTAGCAGTGTTAGATGAGATAATACAAGCACTTACTCATGGGTAACATTATTATACTATCAATGTCATTCTAGGATGAATCCAAAGAACTTTCACCTTAAAACACCACCAGGAGAGTATTATTCATCATCACACACTACTGGAAGAGGTGACCAGAAAAAAGGAAATGAGAGTAATAGACCAACNATAAATTCTTGGATCTCCTCCAAGGATTGAACACTGGATGTGATGTCCCAGATACATGATGGAAAGACAGTGGCCACCATCCTAGAGAGTCTGTATGTGAAAGCATGTAACATTTGAAAACAGTTTGAAATTTGACTAAAAAGAGCAGACAAAGCATGAGAGTCACACAGAGCACCAAAAATGCCACCAAGAGGCTATGGAGCAAGAACTAGGTTCATGAGGTAAAAGAAAAAAGAAAAAAGACTGTCACTCAACACTTTGAAGGTATTTCCTAATTTATCTTGCTCCTCAGCCACGAANGAAGCCGCTTAGCTCAAAGATTTCCCTTATGCTGATGAGTCATGAACCTAGGCAATGAAGGCATTTGCATTGCTTTACTCAGCAAAAGTATTCATGAGTGGCTGAACACACATCAAAAGTGGATATGAATCATCTCTCATCATTGACTTACATTAATCTGCTGAGAAGGCTCTAAATAATTCAGCGGTAATTTTTCTGAGACCAAGTTCAATGAGCCAAGTACTTTGTCCAATGTTAATGTCTACTCATCCTGTCTGCTCAAGAACATAACCAGAAATCTGTTCATTTCCCCCCCCTATATCATCANTTTCCTTTTTCATTCTGGGTACATTTGCTTAAAATTATGCACAAAACTTTTTCACCATTAAATAACCCTTACTGGGGCTTAACCTCCAGTTATTATTCCATTTATTTGTCCTGCCTTACAGGACAGTAAAATTCTCCAAAGGATGATTTTCTTTCACATTCTTTCAATTCTTCCCTTCTTGAATCCAACACTGTTCCTGTTTCACACACTATTTGATACATAGTCCTCAGTCATTCTGCCNTAGCCGATTAGCAACTGACCTTGACAATAGATCTCTCCTTTTTTTCTAGTAACTTTCCTTAGATATCCAGAATACTAAATTCTGATTTCCTTCAAAGCAGCCTTTGTGTTTTTGACTTAGTCATTTAGGAAGGTTGCCAAACTCATGCCCAGGTGCTGAGAGCTATCAGGTCTGTGATAATAGGTCGGGAGAGTAGAGCTCACAGCCACCTGCAGTTCTGTGTTGATGTTAGCATAAAGAGTGTCTCTGTCTAGTTACATAATTAGGCAGTCTAGCAATGCTGCATTGACAACCATGGTGGGAGTCTCTACCCCAGAGAAATCAGAGGTGGCTCAATATTGCAATCCCACTGCTTGTCCATCATTTNGCATTTATTGGTCCTTTGCTGAGATTGGAAACACACACAAGAATTATCACCTTACCTACACCCCAAGTCTCCAGGCTTCATCTTCTAGCATCTCTTCCTTTAACCCTTCCTCTGACTCCCAGGTTGTACTTGCTTGTCTTATCTTATATCAACTTGACCCAAGCTATAGAGTCATCAGAAAGGAGGAAGACTCAATTGAGAAAATGCCTCTGTATGTTCAGGCTACAGGCAAGCTTGTATGGTATTTTCTTAAGTAGTGATTGATGGAGGAGGGTCCAGCCCATTATGGGTGGTGCAATCCCTGTGCGGGTGATCCTGGGTTTTATAAGAAAGCAGGCTGAGCAAGCCATGAGGAACAAGTCAGTAAGCAGCATTCCTGTGCATCAGCTCCTGCCTCCAGGTTCCTGCTCTGCTTCAGTTTCTGTCCTAACCTCCTTCAATGATGAACTGTGATGTGGGAGAGTAGCTGAGTAAACCCTTTCTTCCCCAAGTATCTTTGGTCATGGTGTTTCATCACGGTAAGAGGAACTCTAGCTAAGACCCAGGCTTTACTTGGTTTCCAGCCTTCTGTAAACTTCTTGGAGTTGGTGGATTAACTGAATGCTCTTGTTTCCTTTCTGTTGTGATAAAACACTTGGGGGTGGGGGAAGCAACTTAGGGGAGGAAAGGGTTTACTTCAGTTTGCAAGTCACAGTCTACCATTGAAGGAAGCCAGGACAAAAAGTCAAGCAGGAACCTGAAGCTGGAATTCTGGAGGAATGCGGCTTGATAGCATGCTCACAGATACACGCTTAGCTAGCTTTCTTATGCATCCCGGACTATCTGATCAGGATATGCTGATGTTGCCTGCGGTGGGTTGGACCCTGTTATGTCAATTAGGAATTCAGATAATCTTCCACAGACCAATCTAATCTAGACAATTCCTTTCTCAAGTGACTCTAGGCTATAGTTGACAGTCAAAGCTAAATAGGGCACAGAGTGATCAAGATTGGACATTTAATCTCACTTTGAAAATCTGCCTCCCAATAGGATTGCCTTATCAACACATNGGAAGGAGGGTCCTGCCATGAGTCTGTGCTGAATGGCCTTGGACTCTATTTGTATTAAATGTGGTTTGTGCAGGTGGGTCATACACATAGACCGATTATAACCTAGAATCTGTGGTTTAAAAACTACTTTGATACCTTTTAGTTCAAATTTGTCCTTGAAAAATATATAGCTCGGTGTAGGAGAGATTGCTAAGTGGTTAAGACTTCTTGCTGCTCTTATTGAGGATCTGAGTTCCTCCGTTCCATGTGTGGAAACAGCCTGAAACTCTAAGTCCAGGGATTCTGACTCCCTCTTCTGGTCTCTGTAGGGAGCTGTACTCATGTGTACATAAATTCATACATAGATACTTAAGTATATATACAATTAAAAATATGTAGCACTGTCAAATAGACGCAAGTATGAAAACAGGACATAGTTTTACTCTGCCTATACAGAAGGGAGCATATGTTATTATTGGTTTCCCATGACTTAGATAATCAATTTCTCAGTTTGTTTTTGTAAACCTCACTGAAAGAATTCTATGATTTTTCATCTGAAAATTAATTAAACAAATACATGTTTATACTTACATCCATCATTAAAGTCTATGATTGGGTAAACATATACACCCCATTAAAACTGACTTTCTTTATTTGAAAATAGGGAAACCATGTACAAATTACACTGTAGGGTTCATAATAATGTCAAAGCCTGCAACAGTTTGAGAGACATGTCTGTCTGAGGGCAGGTACTAAAAAAATTCAATGTGTATATGACAGTCTATTTATTTATGTATTTGTCTGGGGCCACATGCCATGATCTTCATGTGGAAATCAGAGGATAATGCCAGGAAACCAAATGTATCTTTCTTTTGTTTGTGACCTGAGACTGAACTCAGGTTGCCAGACTCAGTGGCAAGAACATCTGCCCACTCATCTACCTCACTGGATCTACATGTGAATTTTAGAAAGTGGATTCAGAATAGCAGAAATACAGTTTGATGCATTCAGCTCTCTTTGTACAAGGTGCAGTCAGCTTAATGAAGAAACAGAAACCCACATAACTCCTAGGTAGATGTTGTAAATTCCTTAAGTTCTGTCCTTTAGAGCCTTGAGATATGCCAAGAATTTGATGTGGGCACAAGAGGAAAAGGTTATAGGAAATGAGGACACATAACATTTCTATAAGTAAATGCTTAAAAGAAGAAATGTTGAAACTTTTCGATATAGGCCAAGTACAGAACTTCAAGGATAATTAGAGTTCTACATTATATCAGCAAAGCCAGGTCACTGCCTAACTGAAAACTCTCCTAAGCCTAAGTTCACTTTTGTACCCATTATTCCCACAGTCCATTCACAGAATGCTAGAGCANGAATCNTCTGCAGGGATTAGATTACTGAACAGTCCGGAGGTCTCCTCCATGGGACTGGTTCTGACACTGAGTGGAATTGTTCCCCATTTCATAAGAGGACTCCTCACATTGCAGGACCTTGTCTGTTTGTGACCTCACCAACAAAAACCAATGGTGCCAATAAATGTCACTCCCCATAGCTGGTCTATTGCAATCTCCTTCCCCTGGTGCTTCAGATGAGGAGCAAAGTTTCAGAGAACAGTATCTCATTTCAGCCCAGTGTTTGTGCTGTGGCCTAATTCTCATCAGGAGGTGCATTTTCCATTGCTGTGTGTTTCTAATTACATCCCTCAATGAAAGCCTTTCAGGTCTCTAGAATCCAAAGTCGGAATTGTAAGGTGTTCCAATCTCTTCATTTGGCATATGCAAAACATGAGGAAGGGAGGAAGGATGGCTATGGAATAATCCAGGTGCCTGGAAAGCTCTAAGTAGCTTCACCAGCAGATACTCCAGAGAAGCCAGTGTGCCNCAGTGTATTAAAGTTGAATATGAATTTAGAATTGTGAAAGGTTTTCAAGGTGACTTTGCCTAGAAGAGGATAGGTTGGGTTGTAGTGACATGATTGTGGCTTGGATGTGGGGACATTTTCTATGGGAATGAGTTTAATTGATTCCAGCTTTGTTATCCAAAGACCAAAGGAACAACCTACAACAGCATTCTTTACTACTCGGGCATGTGTTTAGTAACTTTATGTAAGCAATGATCCTCATAGTTCCTGTTTGTTTTGCCTGTTGTGTGTCCTGGGTACATTACCTCTGTTAGTTTGTACATTCCTGTTTCTAGCCATGCTATAGTTTCATTTTTCAGTGGTGGAAACTGAGGTTCAGATGCCAGGTGTGGTGGTGGCGCACACCTTTAACCCCAGCACTTGGGAGGCAGAAGCAGGTGGATCCCTGTGAATTCGAGGGCAACCTGGTCTATACAGTGAGTTCTAGGATAGCCAGGGATACCTAGTAAGACCCTGTCTCAAAAAATAAAAAAACAAAACAAAACAAAAACCTATAACAACAACCTGCCTTGAGGTTCAGATCATTTTTCTAGCTGTACAAAACTCACACATTATGCGAAGAATTGGGACTCAACAAGCATAGTCAGTCTTTTCTATAGTCTGCTTTCTATGACACCTGTTGGAGACCCCAAGTTGAACAAGGAAAACCCTTGTTTCCCAGCCCCAGCCCATTGGGGCAGAATACTTTGCACTGGATATTTGAGCAGGAGANTGTAAAGCTTTCATTGAGTAATGGGGCTGAGAAAGTGGGACTGCTGTCTAGACTGGTTGCTGGNGGGAGTACTGTGAGCAAAGTTTCCCAGAGGACTCCTGCATTTGTGGACTTGAAGAATGAGTGGGAATTAACCGGAGGAAGGGAGAAGGAGGTTAGTGGGGAATTGTGGCAAGCATGACATGAGAACTCAGTCTATGCAAAGAGCCAGGAGGCAGGCACAAAGCTTCTTTGTGGAGAGACAGTTTTCATGACTAAAAATGAGACCCAAGCTTCAGGAGGTAGGTTAGAGATGATCTCTCCTTCCTACAGGAATGTAGGATAAGCAGCCTCCTCCAAGAAAGGAGACCGCAGTACAGTTGAATAGAGGAGGAATACTCACCGGGGCAGCGAGCCACCATTATAGACTGAAATCTAACACAGAACATTAGGGGATGGAGGAAAGCAGGTGGAGGAGTGCATCCTTATCAAAGGGATGGCGTGCCTGCTCTAAAATTGTCCTTCGCCTTCTGTCTTCCCTCATGCTGACTCTTTGCCTGCCTACCTTGGAACAATTGTTGAGCATCCCATCTGTCTGCGTGCTTGGATGTCTTCAAATCAGGGTTCAAGTCTTGGCTTTGCCACTTTCTAAATGTGTGAATCAGAGGGGNCACTTAGCTGGGGCCTCAATTCCTCATGTGGAAAGTGGGAAAATTCCCTCAAGGGCCATGGAGGGCCAAATTGAAAATGTGAATTCTGGCTGCAAATTCTAATGGGGAAAATACATATAATTTATTATTGTTATTATAATCTGGAAGTCATAGTTAGCATAATGGTATAGCTTGGAGTTTCTAAATTTTTTGGCTTCCTATGTGTAACTAGGAGAAGGAAAAAAAAACATTCTGCTATTTGCATTTAAATACAAGTCTAAATCCCTCCCAAAAGCAGTAATAGCCACCCCAAATGAATTATACATTTTCTAATTTTAAAAGGCTGTTTTATGGAAATGAGGTTATTTGTGCTGCATGGTATGTTCTTGTTGTAACAGTGCAAATGCCAAAGGGTGTGATTTATCCAGACTACAACACCAATGGGAGAGAAGTGCAAGGACCTTATTTGCATCCCATTTTAAACACTCTGTAAATATATTACCTGCAGCCCCTCCCCCATGAGGACAGAGAAGCAGCCTCCTGGGCATCTCCTCTTTTTCAGCTCAGTGACAATGATTTGTTTGGGTTATCCAACACAGAGTGCGTGGAAAATCCTGAAGAAATGCAATCCAATGAGAGCTGATCTGTATGTATAGCCTTGAATAATTTTGTGAGTGTGAGTCCTACACCATGTTTATAGTCACTGAAAATCTGAGCGTGTAAATCCAGTTGATAGGTTCAATGGCAATCCTTTCTTGAAGAATGTTTTCATACAAGTTGCCATGTTGGTTTTTGAAGTCAATGACAGGGACCCTNTTTTTTCNATTATAGGCAGCAATGGCTGTCATTCTGCAAACACAGTGACTTTGAGGCCAGAAATGAAATGGCTCTCCAATGTCCACACTAACTCTTTGGCCTCTTGTCACATAATCTATGCATATGTGGGTTGCAAAGGGGGCTGGGGAAGGAACCGAGCTGAAAGGGAAAGATTTCCTGAAATCGTTCTCATTATTCATGGAGGAATAATGAAATAATGCCCTTTCAGATGTAAAATAATTCCCCGGGAAGAAGAAAAGCCTACCAAAAAATACAAAATGCTAATGATTTTTCCCACGAAATATAAATAAGCAAAGCTCTTTTTTTTTATTTTCTTCAAAACAAAATCAAGGGAAAGAGGGGGAAAACAAAAAGAGCTACCTCTGGGAACTAACTTAAAATGTATTTTGTGTGACTTGCGGTGATACCCTCTCATGGGCTTTTCCATGTTTTAAATAATAAAATTAGAAGTCTGTGCTGGTGACATTTGAGGCATAGCAGCAGAACTTTCTCTTTAATGAAAGGAATTCTAATGAGTAAAGGAAAAAGAACATATACTTTTTCAGCAGAATATCTTACATAAACTTCATGATCTATGCTTATTTTAAGGTCAACCAAGGTGAACAAAATATATAATGACCATAAGAATTAGAAATGGTCAGCCCCTTTGACACATTAGTAACATCTATCATGGAGAAATAAAGCTCAGGGNGAAAGCTAACATGTGGCTCTATGTTCACAGACCAACTATAAATCTTTGCACTTGGAAACNGAGAGGTCTTCCAAGGAAATGGGTGTCTGGGTATGTGGAGCAAAATCATGCAAGGACGCTGTGACTGCCTCTGGATCTCAGGGAAAATCTAAGATGAAGAAGACATTGTCACCATGTTACCATGGCTAAGCTATCTTCTGAAAGGGACAGTCACTTTCCATTGCTGTGACAAAACACCATGACCAGGGCAACTTATAGGAGCATGAGTTTATTTGGGTTTAAGGTTTTAGAAAGGTTAAGAGCCCATCCCATCACAGCAGAGAAGTGTGATAGCAGGCAGACATGGCAACAGAAATAGCTGAGAGCTCACATCTTAAACCGAAAGCAGGAAACATTGGAAACAAACTGTGAATGAGGAAGAGCTATGGAACCTCAAAACCCACCCTCAGTGACATATATTCTCCTCCTAAACCTGTCCAAACACATCAACAACTGAGGAACAGCATTCAAACATCTGAGCTTATAAGAGACATTCTCATTCAAAGCACCAGACAGTTGTGGGTTCTGCCCTGGTTGCTTTGCTTCATGGGAACTTACTGTTTTCCTGTACAGATTTAAGGAGTGAACATAGAATATAAGTGAATTCTTANNTGTTTCTGAAGAGAAGGAATCCCTGGACAATTTGCAGAGAGAAAAAATATGACACAATAATCCTGTCTAGGCATGAGTGGAAGATGGACACACCCTTGTATCTCTTTCTCCATTGAAAATGGCTAGTAGTGGAGTGGTGGGTTCA
>LZPO01108589.1:4791-16587 GCA_001675575.1 Neotoma lepida
GAGTCATCTATACTTCAAGGTTAGAACTTTCCCTGTGTTCTTGCCTCTGTCTGGAATGCTCTTTTCTCCGGTGTTTGCTTGGCTGGCTCCAACCCACCCATCAAATCATCACTTAGACATTACTGGCTCAGTAATGACTGCATTGGACACCTTACCTAATACAAGAAGCTGCCTCTCTGTCCTAATTCTGCTCCTGTCATTCAACCCAGATATCTTGCTTATGCTTCCTTTCATCATAACAATTTCACATGTGATGTGATTTACTTAAGAAATTCTCTTGCTCCCTCTGTCTCCCTATGCTACTAACGCATTCTCTAAGAACCATTTTCCCAGACTGCTTTGCTCATTGATAGCCCAATATACACAAAGCCTGTCACATGTGAGGTGCAGAGAAGACACTTGTCAAAAAGAAGCCTATTGTCAACGATGTCTGCTTCACAAGTCTTTAGTATTGATATTATAATTATTTATGATTCATATGTAAGACTACAGATTCTTATAAGAATTATTGACCTTTTTATATGATCATACTTCCATAGTTTTGTTGTGTCACTTAGAGGATAATTATTATTGAAAAAGGAATCTAAGAGTTTCAGAATTCTTCATGAATAGATTTTGGGTTATATTATTCTCTTGANTCTCCTGAAATGAATGAACACTTTCCCTTAGGTCATTTGTCTGTTATTAAGTGAAAAATAAAAAGGCAGCTATTGTATTGGGGGCACTGTATTCCTCACTGCAGTTCACAGCACAATCAATACTGATTTACATTAATGCAATACTTATTGCCTATACCAAATGGGTCTCCAAAAGTTTTCTCTGAATAAATTGGAAAATGGTAATAGATGTTCAGCAAATCTCAAATCCTAATTGGATAGCTGTGCCCCCGACTGGTAAAAAATTGTATGAGGTGGTGAGCACAATCTTATTTATTGATTTTCTTCATTCTAGAGTTGGTGAAGGGCAAAAAGAGGAACGGTTAAATCAGAATGTTGAACTGTTGTGATTTATTAATAGAAAAACTATGTCACATCTCTCTGCACACCTACAGAATTGCCTGCTTGTCCTTAAATGTATTTTCAGACAGTATTTTTATTGGGGAAAATAAAATGACCATGAGGCAAGTTTTCAGTGATGTTTTGTTTCTTCAAATTTTTAAATGAAAAAATAATATTTATTTTATGTATTATGAGATAATTTAAGATATGATCAGATAATCCAAAGGGTCTCATGGCTTCCTCAAGTCCTTGTCTGCATGTTTTAACTTTTCAGGTGGAAGAATTCAGTCAGGAGCAGATTTAGCAACAAATAACATTCATATTGAAATGACCAGTGCATTCCCATGCATCCAAAAAGGGCATTGGGGTATAAATTTTCCAGAGGGTTCTAACTATGTCATAGGAAGCTACTATCTGCTGTATGTACTCTTCTTAGCAACTGGTTTCATGAGAATGGTCTTGAATTTCATAAAACCTTGAATTTAGAATTTCAGTTCCTGTATGTGTTTAGAAGACAATCATAACCACTTATGAAAATGACCAGTTAAGATGGCTCTGAACAATNGCATANCATTATGCACCTATGCAAATATTCTTTGCGACTACTANAAAGGATATAGATATGTGTTGGATGTGTTGGACAGATCCTTGTGTTTAGTCTATAAAGAGAATTCATCAAAACAAAAAATTCCTTTGTAATAATTTGTAGTCTTTAAAGTTTACTTGTATCCTAGTACAATGCTTTTTAATGAACTGGCACTATTAAAGCAAATCTGGGGAGATAGTTCAGTGGATAAAAACACTTACTGCACACATGTGAGGATATGAGTTCAAACCCCTAGAATCATCTATAGCCAGATACATGACCCATGTGTCTATATTCCCAGTGCTTCTAAGTCAGGATGTGAGGTGTAAACAGAAAAATTCTCCAAAGGTATCCTCTAACTTTCCAGGCATATACAGTGGAAAGAAAACAAAGAGACTNCATCTTTAACACGGTGGAATGCAAGCACCAGTAGCAAAAGTTGGCCTCTGATGTTCACACATACATGGCGCATGTACTTGCATTCACAAACGTGAATGCTTAACACACACACAAACACCCACAAATGCACACAATGGGTTGTAGCAGTGTCATACATGTGTAGTAGTCTCATGAATATAGTATATGTTCTCTTGATCCAGTTGTTATAACAAAGTGCTATAGACTTGTTGCCTTAAATTTTTCACATATCTGCAGGTTGATAATTATTGATACTGGTAAATTCACAANTTAAGAAGACCTACTTGCCTCCTTTCTGGCTCCCAGATGGTGCCCTTCTTATGTACTTACACATGATGATAAGACCAAGCAGCTCTCAGGGGCTCGTTTATAAAGATGCTGGTCCTGTTCTTGAAAACCCCTCCCTCTTGAATAAATCACCCCCTAAAGATTCACCTTACAGAACCATCATATTAGTGAATATGGAATTGGCATAAATGATCACATACATATCTATTGTACATGACTATGTTCAATATAAATATAAATACACATGATCACCACACTAAGCTTGAGAGCATCTATGTTATAAAATGATCTCACATCTATGGATACATCCACTTGTTGTTTCTTTGCTTGCTTGCTTGCTTTTGATATAGGATTTCACTGTATAGCTTAGGTTTGCTTCAAATTCATGATCTGCAGCCTTAGCCTCCAAAATGCTGTGAAAACAGAGAATGACAGATATTCCTCCTATAGCCAAATGGTACAAACCCACTCTCCTTTTTATCAATAAACTTTTGTTGTGACAATTTCATACATTTGTGGAATGCATTCTGATGACTCATACCCACCTTAACTTCTTGCCACCACCATCAACTGCCTTCCCTACAAATCTTTTTTTCATACTCATTGTATCCAAAAATAATGACTCCCANTTCCCCAAATCTGTCAGTAGTCAATAGTTCAGCAGAAAGGGTATAGTCCTGAGCCTCTCCTCTGTCTATGACTGGCTGTTGATGACAGGTCCAGTCTTATGCAGGCCCAGTGAGTAAAACTACAGCTGTTACNAGTCTATGATGGCAATCATTCTGTCACACTTTCTCAGCCTTTTCCCTAGTCTCTGGTCCTTACTTTGTTTCCATCCATTCTTCCATGTTATACACTGAGCCAAGAGGGTTAGTATAAATGTCTTATTCAGGGCTGAGTAATTAGCTGTTCCTTATTCCCAGCACCTTGAACAGCCAAGGGGTTTTGTATTCCTTGTCTTTCGTTATAAAAAGAAGCTTCTCTGATCAACGGCAAGAGCAGCATTTACCTTGAGTATCAACATGGGTGCAGTTTGAAACCATGCCAGTTAAGTTGAATCTAGCCATGAGCTTATGTCCAGCTTTCCAGTACCAGGCATGAATTCNCACCTATGTAGCAGGCCTGGAATCCAATCAGAGAATGGTTGGTTGTCCTCACCATGCTTGTGCAATGATCACACCTGTGGACACATCTTGCCTTGTAGGATGGTATTTCAGTTAACAGAGTTCAAATCTTAGTACGGCCAATGATGTTTTANACAACCCCTTCTTGAAAAATCCATATAGTACCTTTCAGCATTATGAAAGCTACCCAGCAGGCCACAATCTACTGATCTGTTCCAGTTTGTTTTTTCTATAAATTGCAATGTACGTGTTGTAAATAGTGTCTTACCATCTAGTTCTGGTAGTCAACCAAGACCTAGAACAAATTCGTATTATTCTGTGGGTGTCTGAGGCTACTTTGACCAACAACTCACAAAGAGGTATCATAGATCTGGTACTGAGATTTTTGTTTTAGAACCTTTGATTTCTAGAAGGAACATTATCTAGCTAAGAGGAATATCTCCTTTCTTATTCTTAGAATTTTTCAATTTNTATTTTAATTGATTTATAAAATTTCAGGATTCTAAATAGCTATTTTATACACCTATTATTTAGATAATCTTCCCTGCTATCCCATCATCTCACTACACCAAGCCTGATTAAGCATTTCTGCCATCCAGAATTTCCCTTCTTTCCTGTCATATCTCCTATGTTCTAATAAATACCCACCCTTAAGTCATGACACAGTTGTGCCAAGTTAAACACACAAATATTTAGATATTTGGAACTAGGATCCACATATGAGAGATAAAATGCAGCATTTGTCTTTCGAGTCTTCATTGTCTCACTCAGTGTAGTATTTCTATTTCCATCTGTGTAATTGTTTCATTTTTCTTTATGACTGAATACCATTTGATTGTGTATATAAACCTTATTTTCATTAACAGTTTGTCTTTGATGAACATCTTGGTTGGTTTCATTTCCTAGCTATTATGAATAGAGAAGAAATGAACCTGGATGCACAATTATCTCAGTAGTAAGATCTTAGTCCTTTGGACATACGCCCAGAGGTACAGCTGAGTCATAAGGTAGATCTATTTGTAGATTTTTGAGGAACCTCCAGAGTGATTCTCATAGTAACAACTGTACCAGCTTATACGTCCACTAACAACAAACATTCTCCTCACATTCTCAGCAGCATTTGATGTAATTTTATGTCTTGATTATGGTCTTACTAATTGGTGTAAGATAAAAATCTCAAGAGAGTTTTAATTTAGATTACCTTGTGACCAATAATGCTAAACACCACAAGAAATGTTTAAAAGCCATTTATATTTTCTCTTTTGATAACTCTTCACTCAGATCTATAATCTATTGTTTTTTTTGTTTTCTTAATTTTGGTCTTTTGAGTTCCTTTTATATTTCATTTATTAACCTCTGTCAGATGTATATATAGTAAAGATGTTTCTCTCATTCTGTAGGCTGCCTTTTCACTTAATTTACCATTTCCTTTCCTGTTAAAAATTGTTTCAGTTTGATGAAGTCCCACTCGTCAACTGCTGGCCTTATCCTACCCATTTATAAAGCCCTTATTTATGCTTATAACTTAACATCTCCCCTCACCTTTTATTCTATCTATTTCAGAGATTCTGGTTTTATGTTAAGATTCTTGGTCCGTTTGAAGCTGCTTTTTGTCTAGGGTGAGATCTAGTTCCATTCTTCTGTATGTAGACCTCCCCTTTTCTCAATACAGTTTGTTAAAGATTCTGCCTTTTCTATCATATGAATCTTCGGCATCTTCATAAAAAATCATGTGACTGTAATTCAGTGGATCTGAGTCTTTATACCTTTCATCCACATGTCTATTTTGTGCCAGTACCATGTTGCTTTTATTACTTTAGCTCTAGAGTATAGCTTGAGATCAGTTATCATAGGTAATGCCTCCAGCATTAGTCTCTTTATTCAGGATTGCTTTGCTCTTTGGGGTCTTTTGTGCCTCCTTATAAATGATTTAAAGGTTTTTTTAAAAAATTCTTAATACACTCACTTCAAAATTTTATATACAATTTATAAGCAACATAATCATCACACGACAATACACCATGTGCATGTTTTGTGTATCTCATAATGGATATGTAAAGAAACCATTACAAATTCATTACCTATAGGTAAACATAGAAAGATGTTTGATATGTGTCTTAATTAGGATTTATTTTGCTATGAAGAGACACCATGACCACATAAATTCTTATAAAGGAAAAACATTTCATTGGGGTGACTTACATTTTCAGAGGTTTAGTTCATTACCATTATGGTGTGACATGGTAGCATGCCAACAGACATGGTGCTGGAGAAGTAGCTGAGAGACCTACATCTTGACTCGCGGGCAGCAGGATGTGACCTGAGACACTGGGCATGGCTTAAGCATATATGAGACCTCAAAGCCCACCTTCGCAGTGATAGACTTGCTCCAGTGAGGCCACATGTACACCAACAAAGCCATATCTCCTCATAATGCCACTCCCTGTGAGCTCATGGGGGCCAGCTACATTCAAACTACCACAATATGTTCAACCAAAGAGAAAATGTGTTCTTGGATTTCCCACTAAAATATATCACTACAGATTTGGTTAACTAAGTAAGATATTTGTTCCAAAGGGTAAAATAACTGAATTGTGTAGCAAATAATATTGTTTTATTCCATATATATAACAAATATATATAAATATTGTTTGAAAATTTTTACTACTCATGTATAAAACAAGAATGGCAGAAAAGACTGAAGACTATAAAAATAAGGTGAAACGATGCTGCCATTTGAGAGTCCTTGTAGACTTATAAAAAACAGAACAAGAAATAAAATCTAGAATAATACAAGAAAGAAAATTTCAGGGCATCATTTCTGTACTATTGGATGTATTTTCCTTATTTTGTAGCACATATTCACCCATGAGCAAAGTTAAAAGAAAACAGGAAAGGCTAAGTGACAGGTTAGCATCCTCTCTTCAATGTGCCTCTCTCTGATTGTCATGAATAGCAGATGTCAAGTAACACAATTTAGTGCATGGACTGTGGTTTTATTATTGTAAATTTTGAATTTTTATTGATTGTGTCACTCTTAAATCATATTTATAGGGAGAGGAAGAATTGACTCTTTTCTCCAGTCCAAGCAAATTAGGGGTGTATTTTTCCCTTAAGGGTTTCTATTATAGAAAGATAATATTCAGTAGAGAAAAGAAACAAATACATGGTCTTAATGGGAACAACTTGTCTATCCTGTTTCTTTTGAATTATTGTGGTTTCCTATGTCAGCCTAGAAGATAATGAGCAGAAGATAATATAGTGGTTCTCGATTGGGCAACAACATTGTCTTTGCAGCAGTGTGTGCCCATCTCCCAAGTCTATCATACAAGATGTAGACACCTTCACAATTAGCTTTCTTTACTTCTACATCTATTTATTTGAATGACCCACTTCAACAAAATACAGAAATTTGAATATTCTTTGAGAGTTATGTTTAGGAAGTTATTGTATGTTTTGTAAATAACAAAATAATGTACCTATACATATTGTTTTCCTCTTGTATTAGAAAAACATACCCACAGAGTTATTCATAGCGAGATGTTCATTACCTGTAGACCACTCTAGAACTGTTCATTTCCTTATTAGGTCATCATGTATGCCCTTCTTAGTGGCTCTTTAATAACATAGATTCTCAATTCATTTAAAGTGTTTGCTCTTCTTAAGGTCTTCTTAAAAGATGTGCTTTATAATCCATAGTAATTTTTTAATTTTACTTTCCAGAATATAATATAATTATACCATTTCTGTTTGCCCTTTCCACTCTCTAAACCCTCCTGTATTATAGCAATTACTATGGCATATTTTTATTTTCAATTATATATATACATATATTTTTATGAGACTGTATATAAACATAAATACAGATGTCCACAGAAGCCAGAGGAAAGAAATGCCCCCCCCCCAGTATTGGAGATACAGGTGGTTGGTGAACCACCCAATGTGGGTGCTGGCATCCAAACTCAGGTCCTCTGTAAGGACCTGAGTCCTTACATAGAGTCCAATACTCATTCTTAATGGCTGAGCCATCTTTCTTGTCCTCCAATTTTTATTAGCTAAAAACAATAGAGTTAATATTTCCTAAGTAACTATAATTTAAAATACGATGTCGAGGAACTATCCTGAAAAACCAAGAAGTGAAATAGAAAACCTGCTCTACTCATCCATGATTTTGTAACAAGTATTAATTAACAGCTCCTTCATAGCAAACCAAACCAAACTCCAGTAGCTTATAAGAGTAAACACATATTNATTTGAATCTATTGATCAGATGAACAGTTTTGTTGGTCTTTTCTGGACTCACTCAAGTGTTAGATGTCAAGCATGGAGTTTGCCAATGTGGTTGATTCTTTCACATGCTATTAGAGAGTGGGTAGCTGTGTTCTAGGTCATCATTGGCTTAATATCTGCATTTTCTTCTCGATGTCTTCATGCTCTTCAGTAAGTGAGCCTGGGAAAGAGTTGATGAAAGAAAATTTAAATGCACAAGATATCTTGATAACTATCACACTGATATTTTTGTCACATGTTGTCAGCCATAACAATTGATAAGTTCAAACTAGATTCACAAAGGAAAATGGGCTCTACTAGTTTANGGATAAGTTGCAATGTTAATCTGCAAAAGGCAATCACATAGAGGTAGCAGACTCTCCAACTAAGGGTCATCAAGTAGTATAAGCATAAATTTCAGACTAAAGACATGTTTTATATCTAACTCCTCAGAAAGTGAATATTAATCCTTGGATGTAGTGGGTACCTGTTCCAGCTTTGACCTGGAAGCACAACCCCTAGTGAGGCTTCCAGTAACTGCCACACCTACCTAGGACCTCCCCCTGGAGCGGGCCAAAACAGGAGCCTTTAAGACCAGAGTTCCATCTGTGCCAGGACTCTTGGTTCCTGGTGATCCTGGATGCTGGATGGTAGATTGAGCGGAGTTCTCTAGAGAACCCCGTTGGACTGCACCTCACCTCTCTCGGATCCTGTAACCAACCCCTTTACTGGCTGTAAGTTACCCCTAAATAAATCACCTTTTAACTACGTGGAGTTGCCTTGTTAAATCCCCACTTTACTTGAGTGTGGAGATATTCTTCAAAGAAGAAAGAGGTAACTAAAAACTCTGGAGAACAACTCACAGAGTATGCTCAGAATCNAGAAGGACTTGTACAAAATTACTTTTCTTATCACTCTAAGCAGTTATTAACCTCAGTTGTACCATTTCCCACTGCAAAAAGAGGTTTCTTTGCCCAAAGCTGAGTGCTTAACCCTAAAGAGAACATCTATATAACTCCCTCCAAGGTCCACGGGACATGTGGAATGTAAGGAGGAATGGCTGTAAGAGTCTGAGAATGGAGATGGGTTTCATCAGATGCTGTCTTCTGCAAATGGCATAGTTGTTGCAGTCATGAGCAAATAGACACTGTGACATCTGAACAAGACCTGCACACACACACACACACACACACACACACACATGCACACACAATAAGATATGGAAACAGGAGGTGAACCCAGTTTGGAAGAAGAGGGTCAGTGGAAATAAAGACAGGAGATGGTGATGATGTAATTACAATAAATTTTATACATTTATGAAATTGTCATAAATTATTAAAATTAAATTGTTTCTCGGGCTGGAGAGATGGCTCAGCCGTTAAAGGCTAGGCTCACAACCAAAAATATAAGAGTTTGGTTCCCACGGCTGTCTCTCCAGCCAAAAAAAAAAAAAAATTTCTCATATTACTTAGTCCAGCAATGATGGCTGCTTTGTAGCATATAGTGTAAGATACATTAGATTATCATGAACAGAATCAGAAATACTCATAAATCATTGCATGTTCAGTTTACAGATATTGACCATTCATTAGTATAAAAGAAGATCTTAAGGGAAACACCTTGCATTATTCAGCTGTAGTATTTTATTTTTGAGGTAAGCGACACCTCTCTGGAATCATAGTAAAATACAGGGTAAAAGAAAATATATTTAGGAAATGATTGATGATGGTCTATTGACCAAAAGTTTTGTTTAGAAACGCAGGTTGAATATTATTTAATGCTTTTTCCAACATTCCTGAATAATTGACACTGATGAGAAGGTGACGCAGAATTGACTTTACACTTCTTGGAATGAGCTGTTAAAATGTCAATGCAATACCATCTCATTAGGCCGCCATTCAATGAAGAAGCAAACACTTTTAGCTAAGCTTTCTTAAAGAGCTGATAGCTATGGGAAGTGCTCTATTTCCACATAAAATGGTAGAATTATTGTTCTCAGTTTATAAAGTAGAATGTAGAGCAACCTTTTATCTCCTAAGACATTTTACTAAGTAATTAGAAAAATTATTAAATATAACCTTGTTTTGCAGGGAATGTATTAAGTATGCTCTAAAAACTCTGTCATAAATATTGCAGTTAAATGCATAGAATTTAAACATTTATGTTTTGTTAATTAATTTAACTTCAAAATTAATTGTTCAATGACTGTTCTTTTTGACACATAGTTTCACTATGTAGCACTGGTTGATCTGGAACTCACTATGTAGACCAGGCTAGCCAGGAGGTAAAGATACTGTCTGTCTCTGCCATCTGAGTGCTGGGATTGAAAGTATGTACCACCATGCCTGGCTGACATTTTAAAGAGANCAACATTTTAGCATGAAAAATAGGTCAGTATCAAAAAAAGTCAATGTAAATACCTTGATATTTTTGCTGAATAGAACACAAATATTCTGCACCAAATGATATATTTTATAGCACACATGCAAATGAAGGACACAGGAATCTCTTGTTCTACTAAAAACCAGGAGTGTACTTTCTGGTTTCACAGTGCCTGGTTACCTCCCTCCTCTTAGAACTTGTACCCTACACTCATTCTCTATAACAGATAATGTTTTGTACTGTTTAGATCAATAATGTGTTTCAAAAGTGTGGGNNATGACCCATGAATCAATTTTGAGATTCAATAATCAGCATTTTCAAAATAAATAATGAGACTTGTGAGATGGAAAAAAATACCACAGTGCATCACATATAATATTATGAAATATTATTCTATCAAGAATTCATTTTGTATGTTTTAGGCATGTATATTTATGTTAGGTTATAATATAACAAGATAATGTCATAGTTTCTGTTCCATCCAGAGACTTAGCTCATGAATTATTCCTCAATAGCAAGTTACTCCTTAATTATATGATCAAATATTTATTAAGTGCCAGTAATGCCTGTGACCATTAACCTCAAAAACATCACTTCTATAAGTGAACTGACATTCAGGGGTAGGCAGTTTCCCTAAAGACAGATAAAAAAATCAATATGCCTGGGGGAGTGCAACTCAATCATAGCAGTATCTTTTCATCTTGGAACTTGTATCAAAATTCACTCTACATGTTTCTTGTAGTAAAAGTAATGTTTTTAAACAAAAGAATCATTCTTGAATGCTTGTCCCATCACCTCTCTTGTGTACCCACAAAATGATTGCAGTCTGAAAAGCTAGGAAAACTAGACACGGATGATTCAGTGATTCTTCTATCATCTAATCACTGCTGACTAAGATTTATTTCAACATACAACCAAATGCTTTGTTACAATTGCTAAGTACATGACATCATCTTAGCTGCTCGCATAAGATGATGGAGATATGAAATCATGGGATTTCAGTCTGATAGAGAAGGCTGAAATACTTTAACATTTTTTTTCCTCTGTTTTGCTTTGATTGTTAGAAAATGAGGATCCCTAAGATGCCAAAGAAAAATTAAGTAATCTATATATCAGTTTGTCACACTAGTACTGGGGGGTCTCTAAATGAAGAAGTTATTTATAAAGATGAAAAATGGAGTCTAATAATAGAGAGGAAACAATCAAAGTAAATAATCTCATTGGTGCTCAGATAATTTATGAGGTTCCTAGAGAAAGGAGACATTATAAAACTATTGGGTAAGATATGCTTGGGTACAAATGTGAAATAGAAAATGTATATATATATATCACCCTCTATCTTTTTTGAAAGATCTTTGAAACAGCTACCAATTTCATTCCCTTGAGTGGAAGGATAGATAGGGCTTCTGAGTTGTTCTTAAGTGCCCTGTCATTCCTCAGGNACTACTGGATTGTCTTGAGTTTCANCTTCGATCACTATTATAATGACCTTGCAGACAAGTCTGCACTTCTTTTGCTTCCTGCCAGAC
The DNA here is from genome assembly GCA_001675575.1 of Neotoma lepida. Classification (NCBI taxonomy): domain Eukaryota; kingdom Metazoa; phylum Chordata; class Mammalia; order Rodentia; family Cricetidae; genus Neotoma; species Neotoma lepida. Next base: position 16,385 of record LZPO01108589.1, read on the forward strand.
TGATTTTGTATTCAAAACAGCTTAAGTATTCTCCCCATATTTCCTCTGTCGTGCACAATCGTTCCTTTAATAGTAACCTTCTGCTTTCTTGCTGAGGACCTGCTGAGATGCTCTTATGCATAAAAAACAGATGTCCCATTTCTTCCTCAAAACCATTCACACATTTAGCAAAGTAGACTTAACTTTCTTAAAGTAAATTCAAG
>LZPO01108590.1:0-21668 GCA_001675575.1 Neotoma lepida
GAGGGAGGAGACATGTCTTGATAGAAATCCAGTAGGAAAAGGCCTCGGGCTGTGACTAGATGCTATTCAGCTTCACTCAGTAGTAAGGAGAAAGGACAAAAGACATTATTTTAGTTACTTTCCAGTGGAAACTAATTTCTTTCTTTTTGTGCATGTGGTGCAAGAGAAAGTGCTTGGCTAGTTGGAAAGGCAGAGGCAGAAAATGGAGAAGGCATTGAGAGTGTTTTAATTATATTACAGATGATGGCACAGGAGGTGCTTGGTTGACCATTGTCTCTAGATATCTGAACATCATACAAAAAGGAAACTCAGCAATTCATTTTCATACATTTAGTCATATGATAATTTGACAAATGTTAACATTGGCTTATTGTGTTAGTTTTTATTTAACAATTCCATTTTGTGAGGGCTCCTCTTGATTGGAATTATCTAGGAAAACAACAGAGNATTTCCCACCATCCTAGAGGGATCCTATATCCATACATTGACTGGCTCTTTAGTGAATAATTTCTTGAGAACCCAGGACATACTCAGCTCTGATCTGAGTTCTAAGGTTTGAGTGGCAAGCCAAGCAGGCATAGTCTCTGCTCTTGCACATAAGTAAGCAAAGAATTAAGTGATCACATTGGAAAAACTGAGATGAAAGAAACAGAGAAGGTTTATGACAAAAGATAACGTAATGGGAGAGTTAGTAAATCGAAACCTACAAAATTAGAAGCCAGCTATGGCACCTTAGCTGCCTGTCACCTTCCCACTTCTTGTTTTATTTAAGAACACTGTGTACCCAGCCACAGTTTTGTTTGGGGTCACAGCCCAGTGTGTCTTCCTAAAGTACACATAGTCCTGCCTTCTTGGGCTCAAGGGATAGTCAGTTTGACAATGTTCTGGCCAATGAGATATAAATTGTTATTGAAGGGAAATCCTTGCTTCCCTAATATAAGGGCTGCCCCACCCCTGTGTGTGTGTGTGTGTGTGTGTGTGTAGATCAGAAGTTGACTTTAACTTTGACTGTCTTCTGTCACCTCCTTCTATCATCTTATTTTCTGAGAGAGTCTCTCATTGAACCTGGAACTTCCTGTTTCAGCTAGACAGGCTGGCCCCAAATTACCTGTTCTACTTTTCTGTTGCTGTGATGAGACAATCTGACCAAAGGCAGCTTGTAGAGTAAAGAGTTTATTTGGCTTACACTTCTAGTCCATCACTGAGAGATGTCAGGCCAGGAAGTGGAAACAGGAACCTAAAGGCAGGAACCATGGAGAAATGTTAGTTTCTGATTCACTCACTGGTTCATGCTTAGCTGGGTTTATTACACAGCCCAGGACTTCCTGCCAAAGGAATGGTACTGCCCACAGCAAGAATCCTGACACATCAATTAATCAGCAAGGCAATCCCTCACAGACATGCTCGTGGGCTAGTCTGATCTAGACANTTCTTCAGNCAAGGCTTTTCTCATAGATTCCTCTGGGCTGTATCAAGCTGACAATTAAAACTAACTAGACACTGCCTGTCTCCATTTCCTCACCCAGCACTGACATTATAGACACATGCTGTCATGCCTGTCTCTTGTGGGGGCACAAGGGATCTGAGCTGAGGGATCCATGCTTNGCACATTAAGTACTTTACCCACTGAGCCATCTCCTTAGCCCCAGGAGGGCTCTATTTTCCTGCCTAAAGTATGAATAAAATGGCTGGGATTGTGGCAGATTTCTTGAACCATGAAAGAAAACCAAAGAAAATCTTAGGAACTTTATCCTCTTGTTTTGAGCCAATGCCACCCTTCATAGATTCCTAATCAAATAACAAAAAATATATGCTTGTTTATATGGAAGTCACTATTGCTAAAATCTTCTATTATTCATAGTCAAATGAAACCCCAACCAGACAGAGCCCACAAGGAAATACATTTGAGGCAGAAGAAATCTACTGCCTGAAGACCTGAAGGCTGCCATAGTTTGGTGTGTTTATGAATAGAATAGCAAGTGTCATGGGAGTGCGGCAGGCACAGAGGAAAGTGAGAATCACTAAGGTTAGGGACATAGCAAGGGATGGGGCAGTCAAAGCTTTAGAGGTGGGGCAAGGAGTGTGGTTTTGTTATAGAAGTGAACAGACATCATTGGGTGGCCACTGAAGGTTTTAATAGACATCACCTGTTTGCCATGCAATTGACGAGGGGCTTAGGAGNGGCAGGAGCAGGGAGACAATCAGGAGCCACTGCTGTCACACTGGGGGGAGTAAATGTTGACTTGGACTGTGGTAAAGTCATCAGTGGTGGNGAAAATGGTACTGAAATGACAGCATGNCAGACAGTCAGGGAATAAGTTAACAAAGAAGAAAGGATGGCAGCATGCTGCATGAAGAATACAACCCNCTCTTGCTAATCAAGGGAATCAAGCTACTTATTGCCACAGGCCAGGTCAGTGAAATAGTATTAACCATAGCATNTCATGTGTGGGTTCAATGTTTTACAAGTATTGTCACATTAATCCCCNTAATAGCACATACGGGAGACACTGTTATTATCTCCATCTTACAAATGAGCAAACCGAGTCATAATCAGATTAGATAGCTTGCTCAAGGACAATGCTATTATGAAGCTACTGAACAAGTTTGAAACTCAAGGCTGCCTGGTTCTCTGACTGAAGCCATCAGAGACCATTCTTGGAATATTTTCTATTCTATAGATGTTCATTATAACACATAAAAATTCTTCAACACCATTCCCACACTTTGGTGTATTTATTGAGCCTTTTGTAGATATCAATCTTTTTACATGTCTTTTACTTGCTCTACAAATTGGAAAACTGAAGGACAGGGAGGTCATGAGACTCATCCTGAGTGTCTAGCTAGCCAGGTGCATCATTGTCTCTTCCAGAGGAGTCTGCNCCTCAGGATAGTTGAAGGAATCTTGTCTGCCCCACATAACCTGTCATCTCAATAGAGTGAGAGTCCTAAGAACAGCTGTTTCTTANACTCAGAACTATCTGCTAGCTCATACCTTGGGACCAAGCGGTGACAANTACATTGGGATTGGTAGATTATTTTGGCCAAATGCAAAGTCACTAAATGAAAAGCTCAACAAGAGTCAAGATGCACACCAAGATAGACACAGTTACGGAATCTGTCCTACCTCCCTCTAGTTCTCNATTGCTATACCTCTCAGAGCATATCCTCTGAGAGGCTGACCCTAATGGCCTTGGCTGAAGAAAGGCTCCCTCCCTTCTGTCACTTACCATTCTATCACCTCACTTACCCCCTGGCTTAACACTTATCTGTCCCAAACANTATCAATTATTTATCATTTTTGTGTGTATTGCCTNTCTCTGCCGCAGGNTGTAAGTTCCATGTCTCTAGTGCCTGGTCAGCTGGCACACAGTAGGCATTCAATAAATATTTAATGAAAGNATGATTAGACACATTATTTAACTTGATTTCAGTTTTCAGTGGCATCTGGAGAAAGCCTTCCCAGCTNTAGACACATACACAGGTCTCTCTTCAGCTGAAGCACCTGAGGTGGCAGAAACCAGGACAAATATGCAAACTGAGAGGATGACAATGGAAAACAGTGGGGTTAGTGCAAGTGGGCCAGTGCTGGTGACTTTTTGAAGGAACCCCTCGGATGGTGGTTGTCCTTCTGTTCCCATGGGGGATGACATTACTGACTGGAGAGCATTTCCTAAGCCACTGAGCTCAAGGCAGAAGTTCCTATTANAACAGAAGCTACAAGGGAAGGGAGAGTTGTGGAAAGGGCCCCAGGNGAGGGCAATGAAGAGAAGGTACAGCCAACGATGAGCCAGGTAGCCTGAGGCAGTGACAGCAAGNACAGAAGAGGAGGTGCCTAGNNCTCATCCCCCAGCCCATCTTGTCAGCAGGGGTTTTGGAAGGTCCCTAAGGGCCATGTCTCTGGTGCCGGACAGCACCAAGGGAAATGTCATGTGTGGTTAGTTCTTTGGGGGCATCTGTGACCCACTGGGAATCGGTTCTATTTCTTTTATAGAAATTAAAATAAATAAGCAAGAGAAGCAATCCAAAGGCTCCCCGATACAGAAGAAGGAGTCATCCGTGGCTCAGTTTTGTCTTCCCAGAAAGGGCAGATGGCAAACATGATCTTCCCCTGTTCTGCTGGTACACTTTTTCGCAGGCTGGCTTTTCTCGGCTGTCTTTTGAATACCTCGAGCAGAACACCCCTGTCTTGTTAATGACTTCAAAGATACCGGGTCCACTGTGCAGCGAGTGATAAAAATGTACACAGCATGTGTTGGATAAATTAATAAACTCTCTGGAGCCTACGAGTCCTCAGGCCCAGCAGCACTGTAATGAAATGTTATTCTGAAGTGGAGGAGGTGGGAAGGAGAAGGGGAGCAGTATTTAATATATGCAAATTAACTAGTATGCAAATTGCCACTAAGTTAAAAATAACGGACTGCGAGAGGAGCCCATTTTTTAAGCAGCTTGTTTATTCATTAGCCTAATTTCCATTATCAATCCTTCTGTTTTCTTCTGTATTAAGTACTCACATTTGGGGAAGTTTGCGTCCTACAAATTGTGTTTTGCTCCAAAAACCCATAACACTGCTTAGAACAATCACCATATATTAGCTTCTCTCTGTCTCCTTGGTTTTGCCCTTAGCTCGCATCCTTTCCTTTTCTTTCTTCTTGATCGTTACATCTCGCTGTGTTCTTTGCCTCGAGTCTCTGGACCTTTTGTTTCATTGCTGAAGGCGGCTCCTCCACAGCAAGGGGCGAGGTGAGGAGAAGCCACTTGCCTCAAAAGACCTTATTTCAGGGGCTCTTTCTCCCAGCCGCTCACCCAGATTACGTAGAGCCTGCAACACAAAAAGCAGCCGAATCTAGCTCTCCTCATCACCTCGCGTTGTGGATCACTGGCATCCCCTGGCAAGTAACAGAACAGTCAGAAAACGCGCATCCTGATTCGGGTCCGCATATGGCCTCTCTGCTTCAGACAGACCTTGCACAATGTTAAGACAAATTGGCATCCAAAATCCAACTCTTTTGTCTCAAGGAGCCGCCACCTCGCTATGTGCAAGCTCTGGTGCCCCCTCGAGGCCAAGAATGGCACAGAACGTGGAGATGGTCCTAGAGGAGGCAGGAGGCAGGAAGAGAGCTCACACAAAGCCCTTAGCTTAAGCTTTCAGATAGCAGACTCCTTGAAAGAGNGGGCGCCAGCGAGAAACTGGGGGCGGGGGTGTAGGCTTCGCTGAGGTTGCAAGGCTGGAAGGTTAGTTATTGTTTCAGCTGTTGTCATTCTGCACGTGGTTTTTAATCACGTTGTTAGTTCAGGAAGTAAAGTACGGCTTTCCAAGTGTTTCTCTGAACACACTGCTGAGTGGTATCTGTACAGGCTCTGTCTCCATGGCATGTGCGTCTTAGATATTGAAAGGTGCACACTGAGGTTCAGGATTCTCATGCCCTTCGACTCCTGTGACCAAGTCACCCGGGGAATCCAAGGCTAGCCCCACCAGGAGCCCCACTGCATACCAAGATATACCAAGTGATTTCACAGTGAACACGAATTCCCAGGGCAGTTAATTCCAGCTACAGTGGTCACTGGTGCTTATAGCTTCCCAGGAGACACACTATGTCAGACGGGGAGCTATGGTTTTCATCTCTTAACTCAGGATCTGAGCTTTGATCAACAACCCCCCACACACACACACACCGTAAAGTACCCATTACTCAAGGACAACAGTGTCAAATGTAAAGGGTCACACTTAGGCAGCTGCCAGAGGTCAGCAGCAGACAGGAGGTGGCTAGGGAATGAATTTGCATCAGCTTCTGAGCCTCCAGCCTAGACAGCAATCTCCCAAAGCTCTTAGGGCTGGAAAAAAAAAAAAGGTGTCAAATGGCCAAAGACCTTAAAGAGACAATGGCATCAGAAATGGTCTCTGACACTAAACACTAAGGAGAACTAGAAAGATAAATCATTATCATTTAAGCCCTGCACATTTTTTAGACATACTGTCTTTGCAATGTTTCCATAGAATGAAGAAATAAATCACCCTGCTCTTGACATTTTTAATAACTTTAAGAATGTGGTTAGGGTAATACTTAACTTTATTGACATATTGTATGGTTCATCCATCTCATCAAACGTCAATGAAACTTCAATGAGTATTAACTGAGGGCCCATAATGTACTAGGCACTGCTTAGAAAATCCCCCCACAGTTCCCAAGTACCCTCCAGGAGCTCTCACTCTCTGGCTTGACTGCTTCTGTGGAAATCAATAGCCCACAGGGTTATGCTTGATGGGTTTGGGAGCAGGAACTAGGCAGAATCTAGCTGCGGGATTTGCTTTGCTGACTTGGGGAAAAATCTCTTCTTGGACTCTGGCTATTTGTGAGTTTCTTGGGTGTAGGTGCCTCCTGTGAGCTGGAGACACAGACATAATAAACGGACTGAAGAAGAGAACATAATGTCACTCAACAATTGTGCTCAAAGAGAGTCCATGCAGCTTCTATGACTCACAGTGGGTGCTGGAACTGCCTGGTCCCCACTTTCACAGAACAGGAAACAGGCCCAGGTAGGGTTCAACTCATCAAAGTCACATCAGATACAGCAGGACAATTGAAGACTGACTGTCTTNATTCTCAAGCCAGCCTCCTTTTCACTGGTAAGTGGTAATGGTTGTATACTTTACAAAGGTTTAAAGGAGTTAAAAGAAGGGGGAGGACCAGTAAGGTGGCTCAGCAGGTAAGAATGCTTGCCACTAAGCCTGACAACCTGAGTTGGATCCAGAGAAACCAAGTAGAGAAGGAGAGAACCAACTACTACAGTTGTCCTCTGACTTCCATGGGCAAATATATACACTAACTAAATAAATTCACAATGGTAGGAAGGAAGAAAGGAAAGAAGGAAGGAAANGAACCAGACAATGTAAGGACTAACCATGAAAATATCTGGCCCTTCTCAAATGCCACCTCTGGGATACTCTACAGCACCTTNCATTCTCAAAGACACAGTTTTTCTCCCACTTAAAGACAAGCTGTGTCTTTCCAAGAACATGGTGACCACAAACCCTCCCCTCAGACATTCTTAGATATTCTCCAGGTTTCAGTTTAGACATTACTAGTCCAGGAAGCTGTGGTTTGCCCTTTAACTTAGATAGATGCCTGGCTGCATATTTGCAAGACCTTCAAACCCCACNTCCTCCCTCAAAGCTCCTGCCATACTCCATTGTAATTGTCTTTTGCTTGTCTGCCTTCCCCAATCTTCTGTTGAAATCTGAAGGGTAGGGATTATGTCTGCTCTGCTCTCCCAAGATTGTCTCTATAGATCCTAAAGTTAATAACTCCAAGAATGCAGTTAAGGTAACACTCAACTTTATTGATATTGTTTACCATTCATCCATCTCATCAAACCTCAATTAAATCTCAGTGACCATTAAACAAGGGTTCAGAATATCTCAGTCAGTAGAGCCTGGCATAGAGTAGATGTGCAATAAATATTTTAGAATCCATAAATGAATAGTGGGCCACAGAGTCTCATCAGGGAGAAGATGTCATTAGCCATTCCTGTCACAGAGTGATCTAATTTCTTCTTCCCCCTGAACACATCCTTGGCTGCTAATCTGAGCATTCTACAGTGAGACTTAGTTTCCTGAGAAAACATATTATAGAGCATGTAAAGTACACACATTTAAATGTGGCCCTTGTTATTTATGAGCATAAGCCTTACACTCAAAGCACATGTCTTCTGAAGAGCAAAAGCCAAAGTAACAAACGAATATTAGACAAAGAATTTCACAGCAAACGTTGCAAAAAGAGTTTGATATCTCTGCTACATAAAGAATTCATATAAATTGATTTTTTAAAATCAAGACCTTGAGAGATTAGTAGGCAGTGGACAAGAATAGAAATAGTCATATAAGGGGAATATTAACTAGCAAATAAAAAAGTGTTGAAATACCCAGCCTTGCCAATGAAAACAAGTGTGCAATACAGGACCTGAGTCCAGGGATGAGAAAAGTCAGCTGTCCCTCCTTCCATCTCACAGCAGGACTTGCTGTTGTGTTTCCATGTGCTAGCTGAGGCAATCTTTGAGTAGGAGCCTCCAGGTCCTTAATAGGCTGGGAGAAATGCAGAGAGCAAGACAGTAATCAGGCAAGGATGTGAATTCTGAGCTAGCAGTCAACCAAGAGCACAAAGACTAGACCACAGCAGGAAGAGGGCCACAGTGGCATTGAGCTGGCTTATGCCATGCACCAGAAAACTGTCCATTGGAAACATAAGGTTGCAAATGTAGGAGGAGTCAAAAGAGAAATAGTTGGCTGTTTGAGACATAACCCCTAGGGCTATATGGTCTGCTGCCTCTGTCAGCTTCAGTGTTTGGCTTCTTCTACAAGCAGCTGCCATAGAGGGCTTTATCTCTTTCACTCACTGGAAGGAAATTAGACACATTAATGTTTCATGCAACCATGGCTCACAGGTGCTTGGCAAAATCATAGATGGTTCTCAGAAACAAAACAGTAACAAAAACATGAATGAATGTATTGTGCTTTCAAAAGTTAAAACATAAAGATAACACTTGGTTTGTCAAGCTAGATATGATGTAAATATTAATATAATCACAACCTTTTTAGAAAATAGTATGGTGATATTTATCAAGCACTATATATCAGTTAGTTATTGTGACAATATGCTGTGTAACAAATAACATCAAGAGTCTCAGAAACAAAGATCCCTAGAGATCTAAGGTAGCATTGTTGTAACTGTCAAGGGAGAATGCTGAGTTCCTCAATCCNTGTTTCATGCTGCCAATTCCCTACCTACTTACAAAAAGCACACTGTTCCTGAGGTCTGAGTTTTGCTAAGACTTCCTCTAAGAAGATCNCACAAAGAGCTCTGCAGAATCACACACTGTTCTAATCAACTCAGTGAAGGAGCAAATAGAGGAGGGAGGGATCCNTAGTCAAACCACAGAGGGGAGAGAGACAGACAGACAGCAAACCCCTTTTCCTGGATCAAAGGAAAATGTGTTGAGTCCATCTCACTTCATATAATTGTACAGTAAAAGCTCATCCAAGTCAGGCATAAGGGTGCATACATATAATTCTAGAACTTGAAAAGCAGGAGGTCTCTGAGTTCCAGGCCATCCTGGTCTGCATAGAGAGAGCCTATTGTCTCAAAAGCCAATCTAAAGAAAGACAAACAATAAGACATTGTATTCAAGATATTGCCTATCAGGACACAATGAATATCTGAATAATGATGCAGAGATGTGGTGAGTAGTGAGGGGAACTTGGTGATTGTCCCAGGTTGCTGCTTTGACAATGTTTCTCCACTATGAAACCAGAAGGGAGATAACAAGAAGAACCCAGTGAACTTCTCAAGTGTNGACTACAGAGCTGAAAGCNTGGGAGAATGGGAGCTCTGTAAGGATTGCATTTTGCATGCCTGTGNGGGAGTAAGCCCCAAAGAAGAAATAGCAGAGAATTAAGCAAACGTTACTGGTATTCACATAAAGCTAGGGAGAGAGCCTGTTCCCACCCACAAGATGGAAAAAACATTATGAGTCACAGAACAGGAGGTAAAACACCCAAAAAGCTTTCCTTAGTGGTGAGGAATAATTATGCTCAGACTAAACACAGTGAAACCCAGCAAGAACCAATGACTAACATGCTTCTGAGTAATAACTTACATGTAGCCCAGAACAAAACTCAATAATATTTATACTAATACACAAATATTTAGTACCCAATTAGGAATAACAAAATGATAGAGAGTTCAGTTCATCAGCAGGGCATAAACAATCCTAAACACCTTTTTTGTTCCAAACAAAAGTCAACACTATAAAATAAAAACTGAAAGAACTATTAGTAAAAACAGAGGCAAAATTTTTGTTAGAGATTTTTAATTGTTTTCTCTCAATGATTGATNGAACAAGGAGACAGAAAATCATTAAGGAATGTAGAACTAAACAGTATCAACCGACTTGACCTGATTGACACTGATAGAACACCCTCCGTCCAACACATCAGAAAACAGTTCTTTCAAGTCTTATTAAAATGAAGCATTTACCNAAATAAACTATGCTCTGTGCAAGAAAACTAGTCTCAGTAGATTTAAAAGAATTGAATTTGAACAAAGTACATCTTCTGGTTGGAGTGTGATTAAATTATAAATCAGCATCAGAAAGATCTTGAAAAATTGAAAAGTAAATAATACATTTTCAAATAATCCATCAACTGAAGAAGAAATCAAAATGGTGACTAGAAAGTATAAAGTAAATAAAAATACAACATTTCTCATTTGCAGGATGCTGCCAGTGCTGCACTCTGGGGGAGTTTGATAGCACTGAGTGCCTCAACTCAATGACCTCAGTTTCCAACACAAGAGTCTAGAAAAGACAAAGAAATAGAACCAGATTCAACCAGAAGACAAATAAGAACAGGTGTCAGCAAAAAATAGAAGTAAACAACAGAAAAAATATTAAAAACTAAAATCTAGTATTCTAAGCACATCTATAAATTCAGAGCCAGAGTAACCAGCAAAGAAAGGGAAGTTGAAGTTGGCATTACTAGGAGTAAAAGATTTAAAATTATGATAGGACAGACTCTGCCAGCTCAATTAGACCAAGAGGTGAGTCATTGTTCTCCTAGNCAATCACCCCAGCCTTTANGCCTTAGGCTCAGAGGCACAACCAGTGCCCCCATACCCCCACCCATTGCAGCCCCAGTTGCAGGTCAGNAGGCAAGACCCCTGCAGGCAGGCCTGANTACCACCATCCTCATTGGACCCTGTAACCTACAAGCCTCACTCTATCTCCCAAACCCACCCATCCCCCAAGACTGCAGTTGCTCCCTGAGACACAGACTGTGCCAGCTCTGACTGGACCAAGAGCTTCTTGAGACATAGACATCATTTGCACTGATTGGAGGAAGAGATGGGTAGACACCAGTGCAAGAATACATTCANCAACATAAAGAGCAATATGACACCACCAGAACCTAGTAGTTCTACTACAGCAAGATCTGAACATCCCAACCTAGAAGAAGCAGAAGNAAATGACCTTAAAAATGACTTTATGAAGATGATAGAGGCCTTTAAAGAGGAAAGGAAAAATTCACTTAAAGAAATTGAGAAAAAGACAAACAAAAAATTGGAAGAAATCAATACCCCTTAAAGAAAGTCAAGAAAACCAATAAAAAGCAGTCAAACAGGTGAAGGAAACAGCTCAAGACTTGAGAACTGAAATAGAGGCAATGAAGAAGACACAAACCGAGGGAATGCTGGAAATGGAAAATCTGAGTAAAGAAACAAGAACTACAGATGCAAGCATAACCAACAGAATGCAAGAGATGGAAGAGAGAATATCTGGTGTTGAAGATANGATAGAGGAAATAAATTCATTGGTCAAAGGAAACATTAAAGCCAACAAAGTCATAACACAAAATGTCCAGGAAATCTGGGACACCATAAAAAGATCAAACTTAAGAATAATAGGGATAGAAGAAGGAGAAGAATACCAACTCAAAGGCACAGAGAATATATTCAACAAAATCATAGAAGAAAACTTNCCCAACCTAAAGAAGGAATGCCTNTGAAGACACAAGANGCTTACATAACACCAAATAGAGTGGACACCCCCAAAAAAGTCCCCTCNCCACATAATAATCAAAACACTAAACATACAGAATAAAGAAAAATATTAAGAGCTGCAAAGGAAAAAGGCCAAGTAACATATAAAGGCAGACCCAGCACAATAACACCTGAATTCTCAATGGAATATTCTGAAAGCCAGAAGGTCCTAGACAGATGTTATGCAGACACTAAGAGACCGTGGACGCCAGCCCAGACTATTATATGCAGCAAAACTCTCAATTACCATAGATGGAGTAAACAAGATATTCCATGACAAAACCAGATTTAAACAATACCTATCCACAAATCCAGTCCTACAGAAAGCACTAGAAGGAAAAATCCAAACTAAGGAAGTTAGATGCACCCACAAAAACACAGGCAATAGATAATCCCACACCAACAAATCCCAAAGAAGGGAAACACATAACACTACCACCAAAAAAATAACACGAATTAACAATCACTGGTCATTAATATCCCTTAATATCAATGGACTCAATTCACCTATAAAAAGACACAGGTTAACAGAATGGATACAAAAACAGGATCCATCCTTCTGCTGCATACAAGAAACACACTTCAATTTCAAAGACAGACACTACATCAGAGTAAAGGGCTGGGAAAAGACTTTCAAATCAAATGGACTTAAGAAACAAACTGGTGTAGCTATCCTAATATTTAACAAAATAGACTCCAAACTAAAATTAATCAAAAGAGATTGAGAAGGACACTACATATTCATCAAAGGAAAAATTCATCAAGATGAAGTCTCAATTCTGAACATTTATTCCCCAAATACAAGGGTACCCACATATGTAAAAGAAATATTACTAAAGCTTAAATTGTACATCAAACCCCACACACTAATAGTGGGAGACTTCAGCACCCTACTCTCACCAATAGACAGGTGTGCCAGACAGAAGCTTAAAAGAGAAATAAGGGATCTAACAGATGATATGACTCAAATGGACTTAATAGATATCTACAGAACATTCCACCTTAACACAAAATAATATACCTTCTTCTTGGCACCCCATGGAACCTTCTCTAAAATTGACCACATGCTTGGTCACAAAGCAAATCTCAACAGATACAAAAAATTGGAATAATCTCCTGTATTTTATCAGACCACCATGACTTAAAGTTAGAATTCAACAACAACACAAATTACAAAAAGCCTACAAACTCATGGAAACTGAATAATGCTCAACTGAGTCACCACTAGGTCAAGGAAGAAATAAAGAAAGAAATTAAAGACTTCCTAGAATTCAATGAAAATGAATGTACAACATACCCAAACTTATGGGACACTATGAAAGCAGTGCTAAGAGGAAAGTTCATAGTTCTAAATGCCTACATAAAGAAGTTGGAGAAATCTCACACTAGTGACTTCACACCACACCTGAAAGCTCTAGAACAAAAAGAAGCAAACTCAACCAGGAGAATTAGACACCAGGAAATAATCAAATTGAGGGCTGAAATCAATTAAATAGAAACAAAAAGAATAGTATAAAGAATCAATGAAACAAAGAGTTGGTTCTTTGAGAAAATCAACAAGATAGACAAAACCTTATCCAAACTAACCAAAAGACAAAGATAGAATAGCAAATTAACAAAATCAGAACTGAAAAGGGAGACATAACAACTGACAATGAGGAAATCCAGAGAATCATCAGGTCATACTTCAAAAACCTATACTCCACAAAATTGGAAAATCTAACAGAAACGAACAATTTTCTGGATAGATACCACATACCAAAATTAAATCAAGACCAGATAAACAATTTAAATAGACCTATAACTCCTATGGAAATGGAAGCAGTCATTAAAAGTCTCCCAACCAAAAAAAAAGCCAAGGGCCAGATGGTTTCAGTACAGAATTCTTCCAGAATTTCAAAGAAGAGCTAATACCAACACTCCTCAAATTGTTCCACACAACAGAAGCAGAAGGAACATTGCCAAACTCTTTCTATGAGGCTACAGTTACCCTGATACCCAAACCACACAAAGATGCAACAAAGAAAGAGAATTACAGACCAATCTCCCTCATGAACATTGATGCAAAAATACTCAGTAAAATACTGGCAAACCAAATCCAAGAACACATCAAAGAAATCATCCACCATGATCAAGTAGGCTTCATCCCAGAGATGAAGGGATAGTTCAACATACAAAAATCTGTCAATGTAACCAACCCATCATATATACAAACTGAAAGAAAAAAAAATACATGATCATCTCATTAGATGTTGAAAAAGTCCTTGGTAAAATCCAACACCCCTTCATGATAAAGGTCTTGGAGAGATCAGGAATACAAGAAACATACCTAAACATAATATAGGCAATTTACAGCAAGCCAACAGCCACCATCAAATTAAATGGAGAGAAACTCAAAGCGATTCTACTAAAATCAGAAACAAGACAAAGCTGTCCACTCTCTCCATATCTATTCAATATAGTGCTCAAAGTTCTAATTAGAGCAATAAGACAACAAAAGGAGATCAAGGGGATACAACTTGGAAAGGAAGAAGTCAAACTTTTCCTATTTGTAGATGATATGATCGTCTACATAAGTGACCCCAAAAATTCTACCAGGGAACTCCTACGGCTGTTAAACACCTTCAGCAGCGTGACGGGATACAAGATTAACCAAAAAAAATCGGTAGCCCTCCTATACACAAATGATAAACTGGCTGAGAAAGAAATCAGAGAAACATCACCCTTTACAATAGCCACAAAAGATATAAAATATCTTGGGGTAACACTAACCAAACAAGTGAAATACCCATATGACAAGAACTTCAAGTCCTTGGAGAAAGAAATTGAAGAAGATAACAGAAAATGGAAAGTTCTCCCATGCTCATGGATAGGTAGGACCAACGTAATAAAAATGGCAATCTTACCAAAAGCAATCTACAGATTCAATGCAATCCCCATCAAAATCCCAACACAATTCTTCACAGACCTTGAAAGAANAATACTGACTTCATATGGAAAAACAAAAAACCTAGGATAGCTAAAACAATCCTTTACAATAAAGCAACTTCTGGAGGCATCACCATCCTTGACTTCAAGCTCTACTGTAGAGCTATAGTAGTAAAAACAGCTTGATATTGGCATAAAAACCGACATGTGGACCAATGGAATCAAATTGAAGATCCTAACATTAATCCACACACCTATGAACATCTGATTTTTGACAAAGAAGCCAAAACTGTGCAATGGAAAAAAGAAAGCATCTTCAACAAATGGTGCTGGCATAACTGGATGTCAACGTGTAGAAGACTGCAAATAGATCCATATCTATTGCCATGCACAAAACTCAAGTCCAAGTNGATCAAAGACCTCAACATAAATCCAGCTACACTGAACTTGATAGAAGAAAAAGTAGGAAGTAGCCTAGAATGCATTGGCACAGGAGACTGCTTCCTAAATATAACACCAGTAGCACAGATACTGAGAGCAACAATTAATAAATGGGACCTCCTGAAAAAAGCCTCTGTAAGGCAAAGGACACAGAAAATAAGACAAAATGACAGCCTACAGAATGGGAAAAGATCTTCACCAACCCCACATCTGACAGAGGACTGATCTCTAAAATATATAAAGAACTCAAGAAACTAGACATCAAAATACCAAACAATCCNATTAAAAAACGGGCTACAGATCTAAACAGAGAATTCTCTACAGAAGAATCTCAAATGGCAGAAAGACATTTAAGGAATTGCTCAACATCCTTAGTCATCAGGGAAATGCAAATCAAAACGACTCTGAGATACCATCTTACATCTGTCAGAATGGCTAAGATCAAAAGTACTGATGACAGCTTATGTTGGAGAGGATGTGGAGCAATGGGAACACTCCTCTACTGTTGGTGGGAGTGCAAATTTATACAGCCACTTTGGAAATCAGTATGGCACCTTCATAGAAAATCGGAACTCAATCTATCTCAAGACCCAAGGATACCACTCTTGGGCATTTACTCAGGGATGCTCAATCATACCACAAGGACACTTGCTCAACTATGTTCATAGCAGCATTATTCGTAATAGCCAGAACCTGGAAATAACCTAGATGTCCCTCAACCAAAGAATGGATAAAAAATTTGGTACATATACACAATGGAGTTTACTCAGCTGTAAAAAACAATGACATCATGAAATTTTCAGGCAAATGGATGGAACTAGAAAATATCCTGAGTGAGGTAACCCAGACTCAGAAAGACAAACATGGTATGTACTCACTCATAAGTGGATATTAGATGTAAAGCAAAGGATAACCAGACTACAACCCACAGCTCCAGAGATGCTAAGAAACAAGTAGGACCCTAAGAGGGATGCATGGATCNCCTTGGGAAGGGGAAACAGAAGAGATCTCCATGAGTAAACTGGGGATGAGGGAGGCAACAGAGGGGAGGGGATGGGGGATGAGAACATGAGGAAATGAGATGGTCGAGCTGGGGGAGGCACAGAGTGGGAGAGCAATGAAAGAGATATCTTGATAGAGGGAGACATTATGGGGTAAGGGAAAAACCTGGTGCNAGGGAAATTCCCAGGAATCCACAAGGACNACCCCAGAGTAGACTACTAGCAATAGTGGAGAGGGTGCCTGAACTGGCCTACCCTGGTAATCAGATTGGTGAATACCCTAACTGTCATTATAGAGCCTTCATCCAGTAACTGATGGAAGTAGATGCAGAGATTCACAACCATGCACTGGGCCATGCTCTGGGAGTTCAGTTGAAGAGAGGGAAGAGGGATTNTATGAGCAAGGCGAGTCAAGACAACTGAACCAAGCTCGTTGGAACTCATGAACTTTAGATTGACAACTGTGGAACCTGCATGGGACCAGACTAGACTTTCTGCATGTGGGAGACATTTGTGTAGCTTGATTTGTTTGAGGGGCCCTTGGCAGTGTGATCAGGATCTGTCCCTGGTGCATGATCTGGCTTTCTGGATCCCATTATTTATGGTCGGACANCTTGCTCACCCTTGATTTTCTCAATGTCCCAGGCTTTGCTGTCTCCCCATGGGAAGCCTTACCCTTTTGGAGGAAGGGATTGGGCATGAGTCCAGTAGGGGAAGGCGGAGGAGGGGGGAGAGTGGGAAGAAGGATGAGAGGGGGATCTGTGGATGGTATGTAAAATAAATAAAAAATAAAATAAAATTATGATATTAAAAGTATTATAGGGTGTATTAGGAATCTCCCCATGATAGTAAAATTGACAGCTTAGAGTACTCAAAATTCTTATATGATACAAACTACCAAAGCTTGCTTAGGAAGTAGCCTAAGCAGATCTCTTTGCATTAAATAACTAAATTTGCTGTTAAAACCCTCCTATGAAGAAATTTCAAGGCCGAATGGCTTCCCTAGTGACTTTTGCCATTTAAGGGGAAAGTAGTAAGGAACAAAATCTCCCCAACTCTTTCCATGATCTCAACATTACCTTAATACTAAATATAGACAAAGTCATTACAAGAAAGAGCTCTAGGTTAATAAATCTTCTGTACATAGATGCAAATGTTTCAAAGAGATGTTTAGAGAGTCAAGTCCAAAATTATTCAAATAGAACAATCCATTATGACTAAGCAGTATCTATCCCAGGAAGGTTTTGTTGATTTAATATTTAAAAATTCAATAGTCTTCCTCAGGGAAGAGCATACCAATTGGTTATCCAATGTCAAATGGTCAGCCCTGAAAACATACGNACAAAGTAACATTATATAGCTGAGCAGGTTGTATTTATATATTTAGGAATATATATGTATATGCACATATATAAGGAATATAGATATAATATATGCATCTGTAAAAACAACTAATGAAAAAAAGAGGGCATGAATTTGAAAGAGAGAAAGAAAGAGTATGTGGGAGAAAAGGAAAGGGGGAAACANTATAATTATAATTGAAAGAAGGAAATAATTTTTTTTTCTTTTTGGTTTTTTGAGACAGGGTTTCTCTGTGTAGCTTTGGAGCCTGTCCTGGAACTTGATCTGTAGACCAGGCTGGTCTTGAACTCACAGAGAACTACCTGCCTCTGCCTTCCGAGTGCTGGGATTAGAGGTGTGCGCCACCACCACCCAGCAAAGAAATAATTTTTAACATCTCAATGTAAAATTTACATCAACAAGCTAAAAAGAAAAAAGTTCCCTTCAATTGGTGCAGAAAAAGCATTTGAAAAAAACTACATCTCCATTCCTGATTAAAACAAAATGCCAAAAATCTCTCAGCAGGCTAGTAACAGTAAGGAACCCCTTAGCGGAATAAGGGTGGACTTGAAAACTCTACAGTGAACATCAGGAGTGTGAAAGACTGAATGTCTTACTTCAGATTGACAATAAGAAAAAGATAGTCAATCTCACTATGTTCATTCAACATTTCTAAAGGTTTTAGCCAATTCAATAATGTAAAAAGGAAAAATAAAGGCACAAGGAAGAATTAAAACCATATTTGTTCACAGATAACACAATCATTTACACAGAAAAGTCAATGGATTCCCCAAAGAAAAAGCTATTAGAACTGATGTGTAGGTACAGAAAAGTTCCACCACATAAAATCAATACACAGAAATCAATTTTATCTCTATACACTAGCAATGAACAATCATAAATTGAAATTAAAAAGGAGTGTGACTTAGAATAGCATTCAAAATGTTATCTACCTAGGGATAAAGCTCACTAAAATATCTTTCTTTACATTTGACTTATACAATGAAAAAAAATTTTAAATGCTGAGAGACATTAAAGATGACCTAAATAAGTTGAATGGTGTCCTTTGCCCATGGCTCAGAAGACTCAGTGTTGCTAGGATGTTAAATCTCCCAAATTGATTTATTGATTCAACATTATTCCTATCAAATCTCAGCAGGATTTTCTGGAGAAATTAACAAACTTATTACAAAAATTCATATGGAAATTCTAATCTCTGACAATAATTGAAACAACGTTGAAAAAGAGCAAAATGGAAAACTAACATCATTCAATTTCAAGAATTACAAGGCTGAAATAGTCAAGACAGTGTGAAATTGGCCCCAAGACAAACAACTGCATCTATAAACCATAACTGATAGCTAGAACAGACGTCAAACACAGGGACAACTGATTGTCAAGAATGGTGGAGGGCCAGCCCAGTGCAGAGAAACCTTCCCAAAACAGNCTTAAGATGAGTGCACACACATGTACAGGAAGGTGCACCATACCCAAAACGTAGCTCAGAAAAAGAAAGCATAGGCTAAACCACAGCCAAATAATTCCAGAATGAAGCAGCAGAAGATCTCTGTGATGTTGAGTTAGATAATACAGTCTTAGACACGACCCCAAAAACCCAACCCAAAAACTAAAACAAATGATAAATAGTAGTTTGCCAAAATTAAATTATTCTTCAAAAGATACTAAAAGAATCGAAAGACCAAATACAACTGTGAGAAAATATTTGCAAAATGTATATCAGGTAGCAAACTTGTGTCCAGGACATCAATGATCCACAACAGTGTTAATGAAATGGCATTCCACGAGGCTGCACGTCACACTGGAGCTCTGCCACCTTTTATCGTTTGTTAATTTCCATGCCTCCAGTTTATAACTTGATAATATCTAAACTAAAAAAGGTTCCTGTCCCAATAAACCTATCACAAGTTGAAAATACTACACATGTACAAAATACACGCAACCTATGAAATGGCAGTATTTAGCCATACAGTACACTGCAGGATATCCATGGTTTATCCTCAGGACCTTGTGATTGACTGGGAGCTGTGTATAGCGCATTGTTCCTGTCTAGCATTAGAGAGAGTATTGCTGCCCCTGTGCAGTGTTATTAATCCAGAAGATCAAGATTTAAAGTCATAATGCTCAAGAAGTTGTAGGCCAAACCATCATAGGCCAGGGACAATCTATATATAAAGAACTCTCAAAAAAAATAAGAGAAACAAAGCCANTAAGTGTACACAGGTAGAATATTTGAAAGCATATCAACAAAAATATGCATATAGTTAGGTAAGTTTCCTTGAAGAGATGCTCAATGTGGGATTAGGGAAATTCTCAGTCAGTTCAACGCTTGCTGTGCAAGCAGGAAGACGTGNGATCAGATCCCAGGCACTCACATAAAAAGCCAGACAGGTGATAATGTGAGCCTGCAATCTCAGCACTGGGGAGAAAGAAACAAATGGGTCCCTGAAGTTCTCTGACCAGCCAGCCTAGCCAATCAGTAAGCCCCAAGTTCAATGAGAGACCCTGCCTAAAAGAAGAAAGATGGGAAGATCCACCTTTAATCTGGACCACACCTTCTACTGGCAGCCTATATAAAGGACATGGGAGAAGGAAGCTCTGCCTGCTTGCCCACCCTCACTCTGAATGGCAAGTCCATTCCTTCACTGGCATTAGAGCCAAATTCTTCAGAATTCCAGAGTATGCTNAAGACAGGCTGAGACATCAGCCACAAAAACTGAACAACTNCTGGATTCTTGGACTTTCCTTTGATAGACAGCCATTGTTGGACTAGCTAGACCACAGCCTGTAAGCCACTCTAGTATGTGTGTGTGTGTGTGTGTGTGTGTGTATGCATATAATTAAGAAACAAACACATAATTAAGAAACATATAAATCTATTTAAAAATTAAAAATCCACCTACTATGACCCAGCCATTCTTCTAAGATACTTACCAAATAGAAATGATGGTGTACATCCATANGAAGATTTATGAATGATACATATATATATGTGCATATACATATTTTTATATGTGCATATATGCGTTTATATATGAATATACATATATGTATGTATATGTGTGTGTATTTATATGTGTATAATACATAAATATATTCATTTTACCAGTTCTGTTCCTCTCAAGAATCCTGACTAGTATGCAGTGTTTCAGATTTCATATCTTTTCAGAGTCTGGAACATTTGAGAATGTGTGACAGGGTCTCTTAGAGATGTGACCCAAATCTAAACAAGAATTCCATTTAGTTCAGATGCCNATTATTGTTTTCTCGTGTGCCTNTGTTTTAACTGCAACTCATCACATGAGCCGAGGTANGAANTTTTCTACCTATGGTATCATAGAGGTTCTCAAAGCGTTTCAGATTTTGAAGCATTTCAAATTTGCAGTTTTCAGATTATATATGNTGTACTTCTATTTCTACAGGCCTGTGACAATTGCTAAAATTAGAAACACAGACCCACACCAAGCAGTGAGGAAGACAGGGAACCAACAGCATTCTCTCTCTCACACAGGTGGAGTGTAATATGATAGTACTACTTTGGAAAACTCCACTGGATTCAAAAATNTAAAATACTTGGGCCAGATCAGGGNTTAAGCACACATACCAGAGGACCTGTGTTCAATTCCCAGAACCTACATCTGGAGGCTCACAGCCACCTGTGACTCCAACTCTGACCTCCATAAGNACCAGCACCCATGTGTATGTACACACACCCATGCATACACAAACATATAATTAAGAAAGAGATAAATCTATTTAAAAATGTAAATCCCACCTATTATGANTCAGCCATTCTTCCAGATATTTTCCAAGGAGAAATGAAAGCATACACCCATATAAAAATGTGCAAGAAAATGCTCATAGGAATTTCATTTTAAACCTCAAACCTGAAAACAACTCAAATGTCTATTCACAGGCGAGTGAATGAACAAATTACGATTCAGCCATGTAGTAGTCAACTGCAATAAGGAACGAATCATTGATAAAACAACACTGATGGATTTCAAAACAATTACGCTGAGTCCATGAAGCCAGCCAAAAGGTAATGACATATAATAGACCTAGTTGTATAAACTTTAGAAAAGGCAGACCACTCTGTAATGATATAAAGCACTTCTGTTAACCTGTGAATGATAGAAGGAGGTGAAACAGGCTACAGCCCTTTGCAGGGAGCATTTGGGAAATACATTCATGTTGTTGTGATGGGCTCGTGGGAGTTTTCACACATCAAAAGTTACCAAATCATACACGTTAAAAGTATGAATGTGAAAACAAATACAAATTACAAAGTTATAAGGCTCGTGGAGTAACTTAAAGCGAGTACTTTTTATCTTATTTATGTGGG
>LZPO01108591.1:0-23121 GCA_001675575.1 Neotoma lepida
GCCTTTCCTGGAACTCACTCGGTAGCCCAGGCTGGCCTCGAACTCACAGAGATCTGCCTGCTTCTGCCTCCTGAGTGCTGGGATTAAAGGTGTGTGTCACCACCGCCTGGCAAACTTTACATCTTTTATGTAAGTTTTTTTTTCTGGATTCAGTAACAAGGAAAATGGCATAACTATCTAGTCTTCAAACCCATCAAAGACACAAGAAGTATATAATATTTTATCTGAGTAAACAGGAAGTATAGAACAAACAACTTCCAAAACTGTAGAAATGACAGAAACAGCTGGCTACCTGGACAGTCACTGAAGGTTCTTCTATAATGTTGGGGCATCCGTCTTCAGCCTACAGGCCTAGAATATCTGGTAAACTTTTCTGTGAAGCCAGAATTTTTGAAGAACTGCCTAACCTGTCTTGACAAAATTTGGCAGTTGCTTTCTTTTCTGCCCCGCTTGTCCAGTTTGGACAGCATACTGTCAGCAGTCAAAGCAAGGGCTGTTTGTTGCCCAAATCTTTTTCCACAAAGAAAGCAAACTCCATGTGGAGGTTCTTTGATGCCCATCATCTCTGTAAATTAGATTAGTGCTACCAGGAGAACACTTGTCTCACTGTCACGAATAGCCCTAATTTATCAAAACATTTTTAAATGCCATATTATGTAGTTCTTTGAAGTGCTTAAAGATCACCTATATATCTCAAACACATCTCTGTATGACCTTGAAAATATACCTAACATGAGTATAAGTTTGATTGTTATAGATGACTAACTCCTAACCTGTCTTTATTATCCTAAGTAGCTTTGAAGGACTAAAACTTTACATTTTTAAATGAGGTGCATAGGTACAATTCCTTAAATCAGAAATAGAAGCATATAATACATTATAACAAAAATAACCTTAAATTTGTATCAATACACAAAATCCATACTAATGTAAAATACTTGAGACTAGTGATTATTCAAAGGTAGACTCAACAATCTACCCTTTTATTCCATTATTTCTACACTATATCCTCCTATATATTTTTGAGAAGAGATCTCTGAATCTAATTTCCTTTGTTCAGCTTTTTTCCTGACCATGACCAATAACAATTTGTAACCAACCCCCCCTAAACAATGAAAAATATCCATTACCACTGAATGACCAAAACCCACCACCCTACCTCTTGGGAATGTGGGCTTCATGTTTTTTAGACTGCTTCCTNTTGTCTGGGGACAATGGCATCTTTAGGAGACCCTGAGAAAATTGGCACAATGATCAAGTCCTGGGAGAGCCAGCTATATCATTTGTTATCCAGTCTCTGTGTAATGGGAAAGTTCAAGGCTTATCTGAACTCCTGGTGAGGGTAGTCTGTGAGGCTGAACCATCTCAGGTAGTAGCTTTGAAGATGTACTGTATGTAGAATTTTGAGGAAACAGAACACAGACATTCTGAGAGGTTGAATCACTTGGGCTACTTGTTTTTATTGGTGTTTGGTCTTTTTTTTTCTGGAAACACACTAACTTTTAAAGGTAACATATATATGTGTATTAATACAAGTATGGAATGTGAAGTATGCACAATTCATTTTAAGATGATTTTTTGTTGTATGTTTGAGCAGGCAAAAGACAACTTTATAAGTTTGTTTGGACTGTGTAACCAAACCTCCATTCATGCCATATGAAAGGATGGCATGTAATAGTAAATCATGTGGACTCTGTAGTCAATAAAATTTATAATTGTCTCATCCAATCTCAGAGCTGTCCCTATGTCAAGGGATCAGCTTATACATCACCTGTCTTGTAGTTCTTTTTAAATTTTTCCCTCATGTCTATATCCAAGATTTTCGGGAGGTTTCCCCCAATCAACTCTGATCTTCATTAATTTTGAAAGAATCCATAGCTTTTCATTTCCTGTAGAAACAAAGGCATAACTTCTCCCCCAGCACATCATGTTTTTTGACTTCTGTTTTAAAGTTAAGACATTTTAGAATATATAGGCTGGATTAATTTAGTAGTTTTCCTACAATCCAATATCTCTCAGTAGCTGCCATGTTTTGTTCATTAGCATTTAAAAGATTTCAAGTCAACAAAGCACTATACAGGATCCAGATGCACTATGTATCCATCTTTACATGGATTATTCTTTCTACGTTATTTTCTCTTTAAAGACTTTATTATTTTTAAACTATTTTTGTCTATGTCTATATCCATTTCCTTTTTTTTTCCTTCAGCACCTAACATATTCAAACATATTTTTAGAGGATTTCTGGGTATGGCCCTGACTTTTTGTGTCTGTAGCCTCCTCTGACTGTGTGAGCCAAACCTTAAACTGTGCAGTGGTGGCTAGGCCCTCTGCAGTGTGTCTCTGCTTAGCACATGGCACACTGGTAGCTGGCTCTGCTCCCCCACCCCACCCCCAGTTCTCTGAGAGCCTAGCCTCATGGTAGTGGTACCAGCAGAAGCTGAGTTTACTGCCCCAGCTCTGGGAAATTTCTGGATCTATGTTGTGGTAGGCGTTTCTACCTAGTCTACACCCCTACCTACCCATCTGCTGCTCATAAATCCCATTCAAGTGCTCAATAGAAAGATCTCTTAAAAGAGTTGTGCCTTAAACAAACTAGCTAGCACCAAGCCCACCTGAGAAACCATGTTGCCAGAAAGCTTTCTCAGGCCTTATGTGGATTTATGTGCCAGATGTTGGGTGCTAAATATAAAGTCTTTCTCTGTCCTGCCAGCCAGATCTCAAATAATAACATGGAGACTTTTTATTAATTATGAAAGCTTGGCTTTAGCTTAGGCTTATTTCTAACTAGCTCTTATAGCTTAATCCATTTCTATCAGTCTAAGTACTGCCACGTGGCTCATGGTTTTTACCTCACTGCCTGCATGTCTTGCTTCCTCTATGTCTGTCTGGCAACTCCTCCTTTCTTCTTCCCAGTGTTCTCTCTTCCTGGAAGTCCTGTCTATACCTCCTGCCTAGCTATTGGCCATTTAGCTTTTTATTACACCCATCACAACAGTACATCTTCACACAATGTAAAATATACCACAACAAATAGATACTACAATACATCTATTGGAATGGTTAGAGTCCAAATCATAGACAATATCAAATGCTGACAAGGATGTGGGACCATAGGGACATCTTCTCATTGTGACTGGGAATGTAAACTGGGAATGCAAGCACTCTAGGAAGCAGTTTATAGCTTTGTTAGAAAGCTATACCTCCTGTTAAGATATAATTGAGTTACTATGCTCTTTAGTATTTATGAAAAAGAAAAGGAGGAGGAGGAAAACTCAGGTCCACATGGAAAAACTGCTGCACTTTTGTTTATAATATTTATAATAGCTGGACCAAGAAGCCTTCTTGTTTCTGTAGGTGATGAATAAACATTAACTGTAGAGAATTTAGACAATGAGACAAGATTCTGTGCTGGAGAGGAATGAGCTACCAAGTCATCAAGTAATGGGAATCTTGAGTGAATCTTATTAAATCAAAGAAACTGAAGAAAAAACCCAACAATTAACAAAACAAAGACCCTTTGTTATTCCAACTATACTACTATTAAATATGAAATACCCTTTGTGTGTCATGTTTTGGAGTCGTAGTTTCCAGTTGATACATTTGTGGAAATGATTGCATCCTTAGAGCTCTGACCTAATCTATAGATAATTTCTTGATGGATTCAGAATATGATGGACATCATTAGTAGGTGGTACAAAGGTATCAGGGGCCTAACTAGAGGATATTGATCACTGGGGCTTTGTTCCTAGGCTTGCATCTTCTCCTAGCCTCCTTTTGTTTACCCATTCTCTGCATCTTGTCCACAGTTAAGTAAATGGTCTCTACCACAGATATCTGCCACCATGGTATTCTGTCTCACCATGGGCCCAAATCAACAGGACAAAGGAGTATGGAGTCAAATTTCCAAAACTGTGAGCTGAAATAACCTTCTCTAAATTGACTCAGGTATTTGGACATGGTAATAAAAGTCTAATCAGCACAATGACACTCTAGAAAAAAGTAATCATAAAGGAAAATGATCATAGTTTGCCCCATAAGTAGAGGGCATGAGAATGGTGACTTGGTGGATCACAGAGGAGTTGAGATCAGTAAAATGACTTTGGGTGATACTATACTAGTGGCTATATCTGTTTGTATAGTTGTATGCATATATAGAAAGTTCAGCATCAGAGTGAAGACTAATGTGAAGGCTGGTCTTCCAGTGACTATGGTATCTTTTATGTCATACTATGATATGTAAATCCATGAGTAGTAACAAATTTGTCACTCTGATGAAAAATAGACACTGTCCAGGACAGAAGGCACACAAATCCTAGTTATTCTTATAATAAAAACCCAGAGTCAGATATTGAGGTAAATACTGAAAGATCAGAGAGAGAAAGGAACAAGCCACCAGAGAAACTTCTGACCACTACCAAATCCTCAGGCAGAAAAGGAGGTGAGATCCTGTTTCCAGGAATCCTCAGACTGAATGCCTCTGAATCCTCAGCCAAAAGGACACCAAACTCTTGTCTCCTCCTGCCTTATATTCCTTTCTCTGCCCATTCATATCACTTCCTGTCTCAACCTTCATAGTGCGGGGATTAAAGGCATGTGACTCGCAAATACTGAGATTTAAGGTGTGCACCACCACTGCCTGATTTCTGTGGTTAACTCTGTGGCTTGCTCTGCCCTCTGATCTTCAGGCAAACTTTATTTGTTAAGAATACAAACAAAATATCACAAAAGCCATGTTTCCATTTCTTAATGTTGCTAAAAAATCACCCTAACAGCAATACTAGTCTAAAATCATTACCTTAAAAACAAATAAATAGCATTATAATGTTTTCCTTAGCACTATTACAGGTATGTTAATAATATATAGTAGCAGATGTACATTTTATATATAACTTTATGACCTTTACAGAAAACATTCCAGTATATTTAGCAAATAAGTAATTAATGGAAATTATTTGCACATGTAAATTGTTCAACTGTGACATTTAGACTTTTCAGTGTAATTACTTTCTACAGTGTATTTTCTAATATGCAATTAAGGGATTTAAAGTGATTTCACCCTTAACTGAAATAATGACTCCTTAAACCTATGACAGTTATTAAAATTCCAAAGTTAGACTGTAGTTGGGCGTATTGGAATACTTAGGTTTCTTGAGAGAAATTATTTGTATTGGCCTTCTTCAGATGGTTGATCAGCACGCAAGCGTGCACACACACACACGTGCACACAGAGTCATTTGTCATTATTAGAAATTATAATGCTTACCTCATTTCATACAATAGCTAAGTCTTTTGCTATTTTTATTTTAGCAAAGTTTTGGTAGCTATACAACTCTCCTGGTCACTCACATGTATTACTTCCCCATCCTCAACCCAAGGTCAGAAATCATCTTCTAAGGAATAATCTGTCTTGATAGAAGAATTCTTACCAAATAAATTGACAACATATTTTATTGAAATAAAGGCTACCCTAAACCATCCCAGTGTTATATTCCTGTTTCTTTTTAAAAAAAAAAAAACAAAACAAAAAAGCTTTGGTAGCATCTGGTCCAGGTACAAATCCTAGATAGATGTGGGAAAAGGCCTGACAAAGAGGTTAGAATCATGTTGACAGATGGTAGTGAGGACGTTGTTTAATTATGGGAAGCATGGAGCTAATGAATAGAGGATGAATAAATAGAAGTTCATTGGACCAAGCTTCTCATTTGGAGAATGTTGGTTGTAATTATTGTGTAGGCAAAAATATTGAAGGGTCTGGTATCGGCTCAGGACACCCCAAGACCAAGTTCTCAGCGCAAAGGAGATTTATTTGCCCCAGAGGGACAAAGGGCAGAAATAAGAGACAAAGACAGGAGATAGAGGATGAGGGAGAAGAGAAAAGGGAATAAGGGAGAGGAGGAAGGAGTATTTGTTTCAGGCAGGACAAAGGGCTACCTCTGGATACAGAGGAGACAGTTGTGGCCCATAGGAAAACGGCACTTTATAAAGGTAAAAGGCGAAACCTTTTAATTGGGCATGTTAATTAGGTGAGCCAAAGGGGGCTTCTGATTGCTGAATTTCAATACTTTGATAGCTGGACCTTGGTAGTCAGCCTCAGGAGGAGCAAGTGGCCAAATAAGGGGATAGACTTTGGTGGCTAGCTTTAGGAATGTAGCAAAATGGTTTTTAGCACAATGGAAGGCCTGCTGGAGCCATGTTTGCCATGCTTAGGCCAGCTAGAGTCCCTTCAGCTATGACATGTGAATGGCATCAAGGGATGGTGATAATTCAAGCAAAAGACTTTTCTTCTTCTTTACAAAAAAAAAAAAAAAAATCTTATCTTTTGTTTGTTTTTGTTGTGACTTTGAAATTGACATTTCTTCAAGGAACTTCAAAATAGTTTAAAGTCTTTTTCTCATGAAAGAAAATTCTTCTTAAGGATTTACACTTTTTCCTTTCTAAGAAAAATACTTTCAGCAGTTTCTATGTTGAATTGATGAGTGCAGGGGTGGTCTCACCTCCTCTCCCCGTTTTTGTTCTGCACTAACTCTAACATGACAAACCTCCCACTGATTTGGCTTATTGCTATGATTTGTGCCTAAAACAATGATTCTTATATTCAATATTACTTTTCTTTCTTTCAGTGGAAACCACATTTCTGTTACAGGCGGAGAAGAGCAAAGTTGGTGCTTGGAAAAGCTAGGGTATTTCAAAGACAACAGCACAGGGACTTATCTTTCCAATAGTCCCCAAGGTCATGCCCCCTCTCCAAGCTAGTAACCTTTTCTGTTTCTGAGTCATTTATAGCTTCTCATTTTGCAAAAATAATCCTTTTAAAGATCACAAATACCAGGGATTTTTACAGAGCAATTCTCAAGGGAGCAGAGATCAAGAAAGGAGGGAAACTTGACATCTGAGTGCCAGGCTTGGATCCAGGCTTCTGATCCGTATCATTGATGTTCTGGAACAGTGGCTAACACTGATGTGCTACAGGTTTTGAATTTGTACTATGGGAATAATAGAATAATAGCCAATGAGAATGTATGTTTAAAGACAATATATGTAAAGGCAGAACACAAATGGCAAATGGTAAATTTTTACAATTGTGTTCTTAGATATTCATAGTTCTTATTGTGCTTTGTTTATGCAATTTTTGTTTCTTTTTAAATTTTATTCCATCTTTATTGTACTCATTTGAGTTATGTGATGCAGTATTTTGAAACATATATTCCTAGTGAAATGATTACTAGAGTCAGGCCAACTTACATACCCATTGCTCTGCATAGTTTTATTTGTAGATGTCTGTGGCAAGAGCATCTAGAATCCACTCTTACAGTAGATCTCCACACACTGAACAGTATTATGAACTGCAGCCTTCATACATATTAGCTCTTATATGACCACAACTATATGCACTTTTGTAACATGAATTGCTAAATGATCTTTTTATAAAAAAAAAAACCCAGAGCCAGATATTGGGGTAAATGCTGAAAGATCAGAGAGAGAAAGGAACAAGCCACAGCTACTTATCACCTCGCCAACTCCACGAATCCTCTCATTGAATGTCTCTGAGTCCTCAACTGAAAGGGGTTCAGCTCCTCAGATGAAAAAGTCTCCAGCTGAAAAGGGTCTAGTTCCTGTCTCCTCAGGCCTTATACACCTTTCTCTGCCCAGCCATAGTACTTCCTTCCTAATTCTGGGATTAAAGGCATGTGATTCCCAAGTGGTGTGTGCCACCACTGCCTGGCTCTGTTTCTCTCCTAAACTGAATCAATCCCATGTAATCCAGGGTGGCTTTGAACTCAAAGAATTCCAGACAGATCTCTGCCTCCTGAGTGCTAGGATTAAAGGTACTTGCCACCAGTGCCTGGCCTCTATGTTTAATCTAGTGGTTTGTTCTGTCCTCTGATCTTTAGGCAAATTTTATTAGGGTACAACAAAATATCAACACACACTTTAACCAACTTCTTCCTGTTTCTCCATGTGGTTTCTGTTTACTAACATCCTACTCTGTGTTTCTTCAATTTCCATTAAGATATCATTTATAGGTGTTGGTGATAAGTGGTCAGTGTGCTGAGAGTAAGTGACCTTTGAAGTGCTCAGCTCTAAATAAGGCATCAGCATCACTCCCTCCCAGGCCCATGAAATACAGAAAAAGAGAAGATGGAAAGAATGTAAGAGCAAGAAGATGGGGGCAGTGCTTTGAAAAGTTCTCTTCTGGATATGGCATAGCATTATAATAATCACCATACAGCAGCTGGGGTTGCCCATTTAAGACTTGCAGAAGGTTGGGCCTTCAACATTCTGTCATTGGTACGGGAGGGGTTCATGAGGCCCCACCACTCCTTGAGGAGATCATAGATGTGGAGGAGAGAGGTTCTCCTTTTCTTTAGTGATGTACCACTTGTAAGTTACTCACACTCATACAAGCAACCCTAACTAAATTAAATTCAGTGGGTGAAAAAATCATTTTAAAAGATATGATAGTAGGAGAGGTACTAGTTGGGAAGAAGAGGGACAGCAGGAGTTGGGGGGTTGAGAAGAGATGGTAATGGGAGTGAATAAGGTCACAATATATTAAGGGCTGGAGAGATGGCCTCACTCTTCTTGAGGACCTGGATTCAATTCACAGCACCACTCACAGCATTTTCAACTCCAAGTCCAGGGGATCTGATAACTTCTGGTCTCTGTGGGTTCCAGTTATGCATGTAGTACACTGTCCTGTTTGCAGAAAAGCATCTATACATATAAAATATTTTTAAGTTAAATATTAAAAGCAGATGCCTCTTATGAAAGACATCATACAGTACTTTCCTTCTGTTTCTGACTAATTTCTCTTAGGTTGATATCTTCCAGATTCATCCAAGTTGGTGCAAATGACTGAATTTCTTTTTAAGGCTACATGGTATTTAACTATGTATATATACTGTGTGTCACTTACCCACTCATCAACTGATGAACATTTAGGTGGTTACCACAGCTTAACTATTGTGAACAGAGTTACAATGAACATGGGACAGCAGAAAGGAGAGATAATGACAGCCACTATCTTATAGCTGTTTGTGGTGATTCTGTGAAAGTAATGGACTATGAAGCTCTCACCCTGGGCCTGCTGTGAGAGTCACCCTCAGTCAGTTCCAGTTAGTACATAATGTCATGACTGTTATATTCTTGTTCTATGCATCTGTTCCCCATTGGTGTACTCTGCTGTTTGATAGCAAATTTGACATGTCACTCAAAAGTATGTGTGGATCCTTTTGAGGCAAAGGTAGAGTTTATGGATCCTGGTGTTCTAAGTGAGAAGAGATCTTCTCTAGGAGAAATCAGAATTGCTGGGGCAGGATGCATAGAACACAGTAGCTGGAAGTTCTCATCAATGGTGACAGTATCCAAGCCTCATGGCAGGGTTCCAAGCACCATGTTGTTCAAGATGTGCAGTCTTCCAGCCATGCAGGAGAGGAGGGTGGCAGAATGATAGTGCCTGGAGCTTCATTGTTTTATATCCTCTAAATGCAAGCTGAGTTTCCCAGAGAGACAGCCTTTCATATGAATAAAGGGCAGATTTCACTGACCAAAGGTAAATGCTAATACCATCCTAACACTGCAAAGCTTTGCTGATTGATTCTGGTCTCTTCAGCTGTGGTTGCCTTTTCAAATTCAGAAGTCACAAAATAACACTTGGTCACAGTATCAACTACAATTTCCTCCTGTGAGAAAGTGCCTGTGAACGCAGTCACATTGACTTTAAAGCACAAGCAGCTGTCAAATAAGCCAGACCTTGTGGCAAGTTTGGGATTTTTTTCCATGCTTATATAAAGAAATAATATAATCGAAGATATGTTTTAAATTGACTATAAATCTGTATTAGTATGAAACAATCCTGTGTTAAAATTTCAAAGCTTTACATTGTTTGAACATTTAAAAACTTTATTTTACATCCTGCAGTTTCTCCTCCCTCCTCTCCTCCCCTCCCATTCCCAACCTCCATTCTCTCTGCATCCATTCTTCCTTTGTTTCTATTTAGAAAGGGGCAGACCTCCCATGGGTATCAACAAAGCATGGCATATTGAGTTGCAGTAAGACTAAGTACCTCCCCTTGTATTTAGGCTGGGCAAGGAAGTCTAGCATGAGGAATAGATTCCCAAGAGCCAACCAATGCATTAGGGACAGCCCCTGCTCCCACTGTTAGGAGTCCCACAAATAGACCAAGCTACACAACTATCACATATATGTAGAGGGCTTAGGTAGATTACTCAGCTGTTAAAAACAATGACATCAAGAAATTTAAAGGCAAATAGATGGAGCTAGAAAAAAATTATCCTGAGTGAGCTAACCTAGACCCAGAATGACAAACATGATATGTACTCGCTCATAAGTAGATATTAACTATAAAATAAAGCGTATCTGTGCTACAGTCCACAGATCCAGAGAGGCTAGGTAACAAGGAGGGGCCCAAGGGGAGAAGGTGCATGGATCTCTCTGGGAAAGGGAAATAAAAGAGATCTCCTGGGTGAACTCTGGGTTGATGAGGATGGGAACTCAAAGCTTTACATTTTGATCTTACTTAGATAATATAGATGTTCATATACACATATGTAAACAAATATATAGACATATAGATATTTTTATTTATTTGTTTTGAGAAAGGGTATCATGAAGCCCAGGCTAGCCTCAAAGGTGCTATGTAGTTGAGGATACCCTTCAATAATACTCCAGATCTCCTTGCCTCTACTTCCCAGGTATTGAGATTATAGATGTGTGCTGCCATTCCCAGATAACCTGTACAATGTTTTCATAACATACTTAACCATCATAAATGCTATAGATCTAGGATTCTAAGATGCTGCTAAGAGGGAACATGGGGATATGCACAGGCTCATCCACCTTTATCTGCCAGCATATATTCATGTCTTCAATTTATATAGAAATTCAGAATTTTTATTTATGCATTCATTCATTAATAAGTCATTCATTCACATATTTATTGCATTTGCTTATGCATTCATATGATTTTTTCACAAAGGCATTTACTTAAGAATAAGGGAAGGAAAAGTAAAACAGCTGCTTAAAGAGTAAAATGAGAAAATAACTCATGGATAGAAAAGATAAATCAGAATTTTACACTATATAGTTTTTGGCAAAGCTAATTTTAAAGTAAGCCAGAATATGTATACTCAAAACAGAGATTTATATCTAAAATGTACATGTATCCAATGGTACATAAGTTATCAAATAAAAGTATTTTAGGACATTTGTTTGATTATTTGTTTTTGTTTTTATTTATTTATTTTTTGATATGGTATCT
This sequence comes from Neotoma lepida, assembly GCA_001675575.1. Lineage (NCBI taxonomy): Eukaryota > Metazoa > Chordata > Mammalia > Rodentia > Cricetidae > Neotoma > Neotoma lepida. The sequence goes on from LZPO01108591.1 coordinate 11,285, forward strand.
CATTTTGCACAGGCTGGCCTTAGACCATACCAGATTGAAGTAACAAACTGGGACATTTTATTAAATGTTGAGTTATTAACAGAGTTAGAAATCAAAATGACCAAGAAGGTATATTCTGTTGTGCTATGTTCAATGCTGCTGGGATGTGATCCAAGGCTTCATGCATGATAGGCACTTCCTGTGATGGCTAACATTATGTTTTAAGTTTAAATTACTGTGCTTAAGAAATCTATAGAAAAAAATGCCTTTAATAGTAAGCTTCACTTACCCAAGGAGAAATAGCTTCCTGGAATGTTGAGGGCCGTCATTCATGTAAGATAACAAGCCATGTGTTTTCACTTCTGTAAACAAGTTTGGTTGCCGCAATTGTACAAGATGTGCTGGGTCAAACATAGGCAGGAAGTATGGCAGTGACTATGCTTGCCTCTGTGTGAAGGCAGGAAGTACTTGTGAGTTTTGCCTTTATAAGCCCCTGACTGATTTAATTCAACACCTTATTCTGAGCATGACCTGGCCAGTATCCAGGTCCTGGCCATCATTTAATAAGGTCTTCTATTTGCTAAAAAATTGTTAATTGTCTGACTGGTGAATCTTTGAGTGACCCCCATACCCATAACAGCCCCAAACTCCCGTTTGATCACATATAAATGACAATTCACATTCTTAGTGACAAGTACAGCATTTATGAAGTTTTGATATTCCTTTGCAATTATTGACATAAAATTTCTTCCAAATCTGCTTATGGGTTTGAAATATAAAATTTCTTTCTTATTCCATGGGTCTTAAACATTTACATACATATTTTCAAAAGTGAGTCTTACCTGTCAAAGAACTTAGAGAACTTTAAGTCATATTTTAAAGTATCCCTAAAGTATGTATGTATATATATGTATATATATACATATATATACTATATTTTTATGTGACACTGTTGTTTTAGATAGTACTCTAACCCCTTTCAACCCTTTCAGCCTTCCCTAAGGTTCGCTTAGTGGAAAACCATAACAGACACATGCAGAGTTTCAGTGCTCATTATTCCACAGAGTAACTATTTATGAAATTCTCTTCCTTGGTAAAACATCAACAGTCAGTATTCTTGTGCTTATTCAAGGCTTCACAGACTGGCTACCTTCCCTGTAACTTGATAACCTGTTTTCTACTAGGATGACCAAAGCCAGGCCCTGCCTTCCCTCTCTGCTCTTGCACTATAATTACAGTGTTTCAGCAGTGTGTTGCTGTGTCTTTTGCACTGTTTTGCCTTTTCTTTAGTGGTTCCCCTTAAAGATGACTCTAAACACTGTGCTGATTGTTCCTATCTACACAGTCTGTGACGTGTCCTGTGGAGGGAACACGTGTTCCCTCAGCTCCTTCCAGGCATGAGTTATAATGCTGTCAGCTGTGGGTTCTGTGTTCATGCATCAACAATTCATATCTAAGACATCTCTGAGTAAAAACACACATAGAACAAGGTTATGTATTGATTACTTGACAAAAGGAGCCTAACTTGGATTTCCCTGAGGAGAAAGGCTTAGTATTTGCTAATGCATTATTTATAGAACATGTCTACTATTAAAAAAGGCAACTTCATTGAATGTAGTAAAATGATTTGCCTTATAACTTCTGTTTGCCTAAAAGTAATGTAATGACTTGCTGGTGATAGTTTCAGTTGTATTAAGCACAGTTCATTTCATTTGAATAAGATTGTTTTTCTCAACTCTTGTGCATATATTAGTTCAGATCCACCTTATTTATATAAGAGCAAGGTTTTATTGTAGGCAGAGTAATACTAATTATTACTTGTATTGATAATTTGCTAAGAGATTGGGAGGTACTTACTAGATAGCACAACATACGTATTTTCCATATGTTGGAACAGTTGTGTAAATTCTTATTTTCCCCAAAGCACAGAGCATACTGAATTAAACACATAACGGAAAGGTTTTGAAATTCTCTCCTGATGCACTGCTAGTGAAAGTCAAATTTATAATTCTATACAGAATACACATGTGCAAACATGCACATAGGCATGGATACATGCATACATGTACACACACATACATACTCTGTGAAGACCAAATGTTTTAGTGTTCCATTCCAAAAGTGCAGTAATGATCATGTGATAATTTATTGAATGACTTTTACCTTTACCAAGAGGATGTTTTTTATTTTCCTTATTTTCTTGTAGTTACTTTATTTTATACATTGACTGTAGATGCATGAGTGCTGAATGTGGATGAAACACATTAGTATTACAGGCATGGGTCTGCATTCAAAGAATACATGCTTTCTCACACTTGTTTCCTGGGAAAAAGGATTGCACCAGGGATATATGGTTAGTAGTTAAAAGTAGGCATTCTTTATTAGGAAAAGAGGAAGCACTCCCCAGAATGTAAGTGGGTTAGTGAACTGAAAAAAAATCCCCCAAAGTCTTGGGACTGGAGGCCCATGACCCTTTACAGGTCATTTGCTTATAGTACCCAAGACTCCTACATTTGTACATCATCAGCTTTCCTTTCTCTGTCAATTACCTAAAGCCCAAGTGAGGAAGGGCTTCCAGTCTTTCTTTGCAAACTGGTGTGGAAATGTTCCATTTATTGTATGAAGGTTGGGAAGAACTTCCAGACCTGTGACAACTGGTTTCTTTTATACATTAGCCTTAATGTCTTGTTTTTATTCCTTTGTCCCCCCCCTCTCCCCCCCTTCCTCTGTCGGGGTCCAGCCCTGATCTGTCAAAGGGTCCTTGAAGGCTGGAGCAAGGAATTGAGAAATGCTAGATAGGAAAAAATATACATGTAAACAAAAAAGATAGAGATGTAGGATAGCTTCAGGAGGGCGGGCGCTGGGTCAATACCCAGTTGCCTTAAGTTTATTCCTAATGGGCTTTTTATATACTAGCAAGGAGGGAGGCAAGAGACCTCTCCCTTTCAAGATTGAAGTATGAAGTACAAATAAGTGTAGACCCTTTCTTAATTCTCTAAACATCTGGTAGCCACGCTTTAAGGCAAAGCATCTTGTAATAGGCCTTGAAGCATAAGACACTTGGTAACCATGCCTTTGGCCAAAATCTCCTATTATGCAGCTTTGGAGAGCAACATAAACTCTGACTGTCTGATCTTGAGTCAAAATAGAAACAAACCACAAGTTGGAATCTTTGTGGGCTCCCAAATCTCTGTCTCTGTCTGTCTGTCTGTCTGTCTGTCTGTCTCTCTGCCTGCGTGTGTGTGTGTGTGTGTGTGTGTGTGTGTGTGTGTTGCTTATAAAGCAGAGTCTGAGCCAACAATAAGTGTCAATGTTGGCTCCTATTATCACACAAGCAAACAAATCTAGAAGTGTTATGGGATAAGAAGCATTCAGTTCTTTCTTTGCTAGTAACTAAGATGGTCAGTGTTGGAGAGCAATTGAACCAATGTGTATTTTGAGCTATCAAAGGGAAACAGTATTATCTGTCCTTTCCCATATCTGTGCACATCCATGCATTATAAACATGAAGTGACATATAGCTTGTGGAAGCAATGTAAGGCACACAGAGCTGTGGATTGTGGATCACCAGTCATTCTGCCATCTTTTCATTACTTCTCTCAGCATTTAGAGTTTAATGATCTTTTATTTCTTGCAACTAACTTCTCTTCGAATTATTATTTTTTGTACTTAATTTATTTACATCCAGTATATTTTGATCATGTTTTTACCTCCCCCAAGTCCTTCAAGATTTCTACCTCCCTATTTATCCAACTTTATAGTCTTTCTCTTTCTGTCTTACAAAAAAGAGTAACACCAAAACGTCCAACCAAAACACAAAAATGAAATTCTTCATATTAGTTGTTTGTGAATTTTGTACAATGTGTATTGATCANATTTACCACCTCCTCCTAAATCCACCAATATCTACCTTCCATTTCCTTGCCTACTCAACTTTGTGTCTTTTTATTAAAAACCCATTAGCTACAATTTCTGCTGCTTATATGCTCTTGGATGGGTGTCCTTGACTAGAGCATGGTAGACCTACCAGGGGTCATACCTTTAAAGAAAACTAACTTTGAATCTCCCTGAAGTTACAGGGGTAGGACTTCATGGTCATCTTCCCTCTTCATGCTGGGATTTTGTCTAGCATGAGCTTGTGTGGGTCAAGAACATGTTGTCCCCAGCTGCTGTAAGTTCATGTGCTCTGTTGTTTCTGGAAAATTCAAGATATTCCCACTGGTCCAATAGTGGCACAAATGTCTTTGTAGCGACTGTGGTGGTTTGAATGACTTTGGCCCCCATAGGTTCCCATATTTGAGTGTTTAGTCACCAGGGCATGGAGCTGTTTGGGAAGGATTAGGACATGTGTCTTTGTTGGAGGAGCTGTGTCACTGGGAGTGGGCATTGAGGTTTCCAAAGTTCTCACCAAGGTCAGTCAGTCTCTCTCTCTCTCTCTCTCTCTCTCTCTGCCTGCTGCCTGTGGATCAGGTATGAAGCTCTCAGTTACTTCTCCAGCACCATGCCTATCTGCCTGCCACCAAGCTCTCAGCCATGATGATAATCAATTAATCCTCTGAAACTGTAAAAATCCTTAAATAATTTTTTTTCTTTTATGAGTTGCCTTCATCATGGTGTCTCTTTACAATAATAGAACAGTAATTAAAACAGTAGCCAACCACTTTCTGGTTGTATTTAAGGCCTACTCCTCAATCTGAAACCCATACCTAGCCCCAATAGTGGGCCAAGAGTCAATGACTAAGCATCCCAAAGGCTCTAGGGGGGAACCTACTACTATTACTTTACCAAAAGGGTGTGGTATTAAACCAATTCCAAATGATTTATTCTCCTGTCCATAGATTAGTAAAGCTTTCAGCTCTAATCAGAGAAACTTGTTTTTGCAATAGATGGTGATTAACAAAGATATTCACATTTGGTCAACCCACAAAAAATCACCCATGTCCTTCTCAGCCTAAATGGGACACATACAACACACCCCTCGTCCCAAAGTTCAGGATAGGGGTCATTGTGGAAGAGAGGGTGAAAGGCTGTCCAAGCCAAAATGATGGATATTCCAAGTTTACATATTAAGTTTGTCTGAGCTTTGTTGTAAGTATGTGAGGTATAGCCTTAAATTTAAACAAAGAACTTTAGTAATTCATAATTTACATGTTTTCAGGATTTAATATTAGCCTGATTTTTCCTGTCATGGTTAATTATTTATCACTCAAAGCATATCTATATTTTTTTACTAATGATTTCTTTGATAAACCATCTCTGTGGCTGGAGAGATGACTCAACAGTTGAGTGCTCTCTACTCTTGTAAAGGACCCAAGTCGGTCAGGTGGCTGACAACTGCTTGTAAGCTCTAAGGGATCTGATACCTCCACTTTGCCTCCATGAGCATCTAGACCCATGTTCATATGCACACAGACACATCCTTACATATAATTTAAAATAATAAAAATAAATATTTTAAAACAGAAAGCATCCTCAGAGGTCACTAAGATTTTTGTAGTTAAGGCCTCCCTCCCTACAATAGAATGAAGTGCCTTAGTAAGGAAAACAGTAACATTTCAGGGTTAAAGAGCTGAGTTAGTGGCTAATAACATGCACTGCTCTTTCATAGTAGCAGAGTTCAATTCCCTGCATTCACATCAGGTGGCTTACAACCAACCACCTGTAATTCCAGCCCTAGGGGAGCCAATATCATCTTTTGGTCTCTATGGTCATCTGCACAGACATGTGCACTGTCCCCCCATATATATATACACACACATAATTAAATATAAAATTTAAAAAATTGAAAAAAATGTAATGAAGTTTCACTGTTCTTTAATGAGTGAAACACAAAGTTTAAAAATAACTTCAAAAATTTACCACAGACTCATGTTCATTAGACAATGGTCATAATTTTGGCTTCATTCCTTCAAAGAAGTAGACAGTTTATTTACTCAAATACCAGGTAGGAAAATTTAGAAGCCGCAGTTTAGATTTGGACAATTTATTCCATTTTTATGATGTAATATATTTAATGTTTGATAGGCTCAGTGAGGTAAGAGTCTTTTGCAAAACATTTACTCAATAAATATTGATGTGGGTTGATTTACCACATTGTCTCTGCCCCCTTTGTGTTTCAGAGTAACCACTTACAAGGGTAACTCTCAGGGAATTTAGTGATAAAGAGCATGTTAGATGCTTGATTTTTCCCACTTGCAAATGTGCACAGTTTGTGAAGCACACTCATGCCATTCACTGTAGCTCTCCCTTTTCTCATTGTGATCAGATTGGTTTCCACAGATCTATGCTTGAAAATAATTCCTGTAGTCCAAAGTCCTTGTCTTCCATTATGTTCCTGGACAAATTCCACTCTACAATGAAACCTAAAAGAGTTAGCTCATAATTCTCTGCTATCTTTTGAAAGAGGCAGTTCCACAAATCATGACAGCTGCAAAGACAAAGTCTGAAATGAGCGCTCTGATCATTCTTCAGGAAGAGAGCCTTTAGGTTAGATAACTTTGAATTGGCCAAGGGTGTGGGAAAGCTCATGTTGGCATTTATCCATTTGGGCACCTGTTTTACATAGACATATGGTAATATCATTCAATATCCCATGATATTATTGAGCTGTATTGTGAGTAAATAATTGTTCCAGGAACCTGAGATGAAGCGATGAGCCAGAAAAATCAAAGCTCTTGAAAATGTCCTGGCAGGAGCCAAGATATTCAAAAGAGAAAATTCATACCCTTTTCTTCAGCTATCTAACCATTGAGACAATGGAGAGCAAGAAATTAGAAATCTTCATGCCTATGATGGAAAATGATGAAACAAGGTTCTGGCAAGAGAAGGAGCTTGTCTCCAGGAAAAATAGACTTCCCACAGTTCTGGTCACTTGCCAGACTACCTTTCAAGAGCAGACTGAAACCAGATGATAGCTCATTGACGGGCNGAATCACTCCTTAACAAGGTCTGCTTAGTTATACATAGGTCTCACCCTTCAGTCAAGCTTAAAGCTCTGGTCAGCACAGACATGGCTAGCAGCATGTTACTTGACCTCTTTTTCTGATATGTCCACATTGAGTAAATCTGCTTTCTCTGTTTTCCACTGATACTTGGCTATTTAATTGGCCTATCAAGGAGTGGTTGTTGAACCTAGTTTGTTAGGTGTACCAGGGACCAGACTCTGATCCTAACAGCTCCAGGAATTCTTTTTGTAAAATGCTATTCACTTCAGTGTAGTGAAAAGGAAATTTTAACACAAAGAAGTGGAGAACTACATGAACATCAGATAGTGAGTAGTTTGGAAAAACATCAGGCTACGTATGTAGAGTTAAAGGTTATGACTGGGAGCCAATTTTTCTTTTCTTTTTGTTTTACTTAAGGGGCACAAAACTACTTGAAGGAAGAGATACTAGAGAATTTGAGACCTTTAAAGAGGTGAGGGGATAAGCCTGTTGAAGACACTAACTGGAGATAATTAAAAATTGGGAGGAAGGAAAAACCTGTCATGGTCCGCAAAGCACAAGATTGATGTGTCAAGGAAAGAGACTTAGTGAGGTCCTTTCAGCAGCTGGAGTTAGATTATGTTTTGTAGACAAAAGGAAGCAGTTTGAACAGTGGTTCTCAACTTTCTTAATGCGATGCTCCTTTAATACAGTTTCTCATTTTGTGGTGACCCCCACCCATGAAATTGTTTGTTGCTACTTCATAACTGCAGTTTTGCTACTGTTATCAATTGTAATGTAAATATCTGATATGTGACTGCTATGAATGGGTTCTCTGACCTCAAGGGGGTTGAGAACCACTGAGCTAGAATGCTCTGGTTATAGGAACACTATCTCGGTTTTCTTATTTAATTTTTAAAAGACATTCCTCATATTGTCTTAGGGTTCCTATTGCTATAAAGAGGCACCATGACCATGGCAACTCTTTTTTTTTATAATATTTTATTTACAAAAAGATTTTCTTTCCTTTTACATACCAACCCCTGTTCCCCCTCCCTCCTCTTCTCCTGCTCCTCCCACTGACCCTCATCCCACCCCCAGCCCCTCCTCATAGAGAGTAGGGCCTCCCTTACTCTGCAGTACATGCAGACCATGGCAACTCTTATAAAGGAAAACATTTAATTGAGGGGGCATGGCTCACAGTTTCAGAGGCTCAGTCCGTTGTCACCATGGTGGGACATGGTGGCATGCAGATAGATGTGGTGCTGGAAAAGGAGCTGAGAGTCTTACATCTTGCAGGCAACAGGAAATGGTCTGAGACACTGGAAGATATCCTGACCATAGGAAACCTCAAAGACGACCCCACAGTGACATACTTCCTCCAACAAGGCCATACCCACTCCAACAAAGCCACACCTTTTAAAAATATCACTCCTTATGAGATTATGGTGGAGAATTACATTCAAACTACCACATTCTGCTCCCTGGCCCCCATAAGCTTGTAACAATATCATAATGCAAAATGCATTTACTCCAACTTCAAAAGTCCCCATAGTCTATCACAGTTTCAACAATGTTTGAAAGTCCAAATTTCAAAGTCTCTTCTGGGATTCATGCAATATCTTAACTGTAATCATCTGTAAAAATCAAAATCAAAAAGCAGATCACATACTTCCAACATATAATGGCATAGACTATACATTAGCATTCCAACATGTATGGAAGGGAGCATAGTAATGAAATACTGGACCAAAGCAACACCAAAAACCAGCTGGAAAAAGTGAAGACATGAACTGGGCTACTGTTCCTGGGAATCCTATGTGTCTTGTAATAATAGACATAGAGAAGCAGCATAGTGAATTTAAAGTATTTGTAGAATGAGATGTTTTAGAGAAACAAGATATTAAATCACGATTATTCCTTTATAGGACATATAGAAGTAGAAGAGAAATTGATGCAGAGAAGCCAGCAAAAGGAAAGAAAGGCAAACACATAGACAGATAAATGATAGAGGGATAGATGATATATAGATAAATGATGGATAGACAGATGATAGATGACATTGAGAGTGATGATAGACACTTCATCATAATCAAATAGGCTTTATCCTATGATATGAGATATTTATTTGCTTTAACATCCAAAAAGTAAAGCAATTAATCATGTTAGTAAGTTAAAAAAAATGCATGTAAGAAAATCCAACACTTGCTCATGATAAAAATCTTACTATGTTAGGAAGATAAGTTGTTTTTGTTGTTTTTCTATTTGGTAATGAAGATCTAGGAAAAACAATGGTTAGTGTCAATTATTACTTCAAGAGAAGAACTGGGTACTTTGGAAGTTCTGTTTGTTTTAGTTTTTATTGTTATTGTGTTTTCTAGTTCAAGAACAGGACAAGCATGTTTGCTTCTTCCTCTTCTACTCAGCATATGAACAGGCAGAAATGAGGGGTCAGGAACTGAAGGCTGTTTATCTCTACTTTGGGGTGTTCCCTGAGGAGTATGAAAAAAGCAAAGAGAGCATGTTGTTCACATAGTAATGATGCTTTGCCTAAGCCTGAACTTCCTGAAGCTCAGGGGTTTTGCTGATTATTCTCTCCTCTGCTTATTTAGTCCATTCCACTGTGAAAAACACCAATGTGGGTCTTATCCTGGCTAAAAACAGATCCCAGTCTCCCTGTTTAGGACCAAGACTCTGCTCCTGAGCTTTCTACTGCAGTGGCTTCTCTGTCATACCACCATAGACCTTGGTCAAGCTTGCCTCGGCAAGAAGACAGTACAGACTGAGGAAGTATCATCAAAAGGCTGGAAACATGCAAATTCCCTTTCCTGTACACTCAGAGATACAGAAGACACCATTGAGCAGAGGGAGAGGCAGAGAGCAACATGACTAGATGTCTTCCTCTTAGTGAGTAGATGAACTATTTGTCTACGTTATTATCCTATGGTATTGGTTATATGTTCAAGATACTGTTGAGGAGTCACTGGGAATGTATAGTCATCATTTTAAAATGGGTTGCATCATCAGGGTTTTTACCTAAGTTTATTCTGTTTTTGTGAATAAAGGCTCAGGGTAGGCAAAGAAATAAAAAAAAGGCTATGAAATAAAAATGTACCAGATAATTGGAAATAAAATTGAGTCATACTGCAAAAAAATGTTTATTGAAGGGACACACACATGCACACATAAGCAAATGCTTGTGATTTCCATTATGTTGAAATTGATCTAATTCCTTTTGGGTAAATTAATTTCACTTTGAGCTCTTGGGTCTTTCCAGGTGCTATTTCTTTTAAGATGAATAATCTATTTCTCCACCTGACATTCCTACTCACTTTCACACATCCCACTCAAATACTTATCATCTTTAAATAATTCTTTGATTCAAGTGGTTCTTACCTTTCCCACACCTTCTCACATCACTTTGCTTACTCCTTTACAGATTTCTCATTCATCGAATAACACAATTTCTTCTGACCAACTGGTTCTACATTTAGCTGATCTTGCTAAACAAAGTTGCTAAATATATCTGGGAGTACCCACAACACTCCTGTATCTCATCTCATTGAATGAGGAGACTGTGTTTATTATCCACCATAGTGTTTATTGGTTTTTTCATTCTGCCTTTCAGATTTAGTATTTACCAACTGATCCCTCAAGAGATGCATTTCTTCTGCAAATCAGCTTTAGTATATGTACTGGATTAACAGTGTCCATACCATCCTTAAAGTCATCTCACTTATTTTGGGGATTTTGTTACCAGACATTCCACCAGGCCCTTAACTACTGAACCAAAATCAAGAATCTCTTCCTATATCATCTTTTTCTCCTACTTTATTTTTAAAAGTACAACTTGTAAAAGAATAAAAACAGTTTTGAGATATTAGAATCTTAAATTCTTACTTTTCCCCTAGTCTTTCATCTTTCCTGTGGTTAAGAGAGTCACTTAGGGTGAAGGAATGTGAAATCGGGAAGTTATTAAAACAGGAGTTAATGACACAACCAAGGGCTGAGATACAAGTTCTGGAGGAGAGGGATTTGCTCTCCCTGAAGCACTAAGGCTACAGTACTGCTGCTCTACTGCTTCTCCTGTGGTTCCTTACCTTAGCCAGACAGGCTTCACTGTGGTAGATAGGTATCTTACAAAGCATAGACATCATCACATATTAAACAAGAGTTACTAAAGTATGTTCCCTCATCTAGCACCATCTTCATCTCCTGGAACCTTATTAGAAACACAAACATCCTGTAGTCCTGAGGGATGAGACACTGGTCTCAGCATGAACCCCACCTAAACTCCTTCTCATGGCCAAGGTACTTCAGTGGTAGTTGTCCTGTGCATACTGTATCAGGAAAACCAGGATATCAAGTATCTTTAAGTCCCATTGTAATCTGAGATATCTTGGTCCAAGGTACATAGATATAAATGCCAAGGAACTTAACATTTTTGAGCTTCACAGAACTATTACTACCATTTTCTTGAGTATATTTGGAACACCTCTTCATTACTTCATGGTGTATGCAAGCCCTGCAAACCTCAACACAGCTTCGTCTTGCTCCTGACACCACTTAGCCTGATTGTGTTTGTGCTTATAGGCAGCTGAATACTGGAAGTACTCCTATTTTTGGCCTTGAATTGTGTAGCAAGGGCAGTATGCATTTCATTTCAGAGCTTGATGTAATCTTTTAGTTTTGTTTGTGCAATTAGATTGAGCAGTTTTAAGTAACCAGGAAAACTATTTGCATGCTTAGTTACATTTCTAAAACTATGTAAAATCAAGTTGATATAACTTGATATTTGTATAAGTGGACCTTGAATTCCTTCTAAATGGAATTAAAATATTTTTTTATTTTATTCATTTATTTATTTTTTTTATTATTAAAAAGATCTTCCACTCCTTTTACATACCAACCTCAGATCCCCCTCTCCTCCCTCCT
>LZPO01108591.1:24386-51685 GCA_001675575.1 Neotoma lepida
AGGAAGATTGATTCCCAGTTTTCTGAGAAACTGCCATACTGATTTTCAAAGTGGCTGTACAAGGTTGCACTCCTACCAACAGTGGAGGAGTGTTCCCCTTGTTCCACATCCTCTCCAACATAAGCTGTCCTCAGGGTTTTTGATCTTAGCCATTCTGAGAGGTATAAGATGGTATCTCAAAGTTGTTTTGATTTGCATTTCCCTGATGACTAAGGATATTGAGCAATACCTCAAATGTCTCTCCCCATCTGAGATTCTTCTGTTGAGAATTCTCTGTTTAGCTCTGTGGCCCATTTTCTAATTGGATTGTTAGATATTTTGATGTCTAGTTTTTGAGTTCTTTATATATTTTGGAGATCAGCCCTTTGTCTGATGTGGGGGTTAGTGAAGGTCTTTTCCCATTCTGTAGGCTGTCGGTTTGTCTTACTGACTGTGTCCTTTGCCTTACAAAAGCTTCTCAGTTTCAAGAGGTCCCATTTATTAATCGTTGCTCTCAGTGCCTGTGCTACTGGTGTTATATTTAGGAAGTGATCTCCTGTGCAGATGCGTTCAAGAGTACTTCCTACTTTCTCTTCTATCAAGTCAGTGTAGCTGGATTTATGTTGAGGTCTTTGATCCACTTGGACTTGAGTTTTGTGCATGGTGACAGATAAGGATCTATTTGCAACCTTCTACATGTTGACATCCAGTTATGCCAGCATGAAGATGCTTTCTTTTTTCCATTGTACAGTTTTGGCTTCTTTGTCAAAAATCAGGTGTTCATATGTGTGTGGATTAATGTCAGGGTCTTCAATTCGATTCCATTGGTCCCCATGTCTGTTTTTATGCCAGTACCAAGCTGTTTTTATTACTACAGCTTTATAATAGAGCTTGAAGTCAGGGATCGTGATGCCTCCAGAGGTTTGCTTTATTGTATAGGGTTCTTTTAGCTATCCTGGGTTTTTTGTTTTTCCATATGAAGTTGAATATTGTTCTTTCCAAGTCTATGAAGAATTGTGTTGGGATTTTGATGGTGATTGCATTCAATCTGTAGATTGCTTTTGATAAGATTGCCATTTTTACTATGTTAATTGTATCTATCCATGAGCATGGGAGATCTTTCCATTTTCTGAAATCTTCAATTTCTTTCTTCAGCAACTTAAAGTTCTTATACAGATCCTTCACTTGCTTAGTTAGGGTTACCCCAATGTACTTTATATTATTTGTGGCTATTGTAAAGGGTGGTGTTTCTCTGATTTCTTTCTCAGCCCATTTATCATTAGTATATAGAGGGGCTACTGACTTTTTTGAGTTAATCTTGTATCCTGCCACTTTACTGAAGGAGTTTATCAGCTGTAGGAGTTCCCTGCAAACTCACCCAGGAAGAAGAGGTGACAGGAAATAATCAAATTGAGGGCTGAAATCAATGAAATAGAAACAAAGAGAACAATACAAACAATCAATGAAACCAAGAGTTGGTTCTTTGAAAAAATCAACAAGATAGACAAACCCCTTTCGAAATTAACCAAAAGGCAGAGAGAGAGCATCCAAATCAACAAAATCAGAAATGAAAAGGGAGACATAACAACAGACAGTGAGGAAATCCAGAGAATCATCAGGTCAAACTTCAAAAACCTGTACTCCACAAAATTGGAAAATCTGAAAGAAATGGACAATTTTCTGGATAGGTATCACATACCAAAGTTAAATCAAGACCAGATAAACTATTTAAATAGACCAGTAACCCCTAAGGAAATAGAAACAGTCATTAAAAGTCTCCCAACCAAAAAAAGCCCAGGACCAGACGGTTTCAGTGCAGAATTCTACCAGATTTTCAAAGAAGAGCTAATTCCAATACTCTTCAAATTGTTCCACACAATAGAAACAGAAGGAACATTACCAAACTCTTTTTATGAGGCTACAGTCATCCTGTAGCCACACAACCACACAAAGATGCAACAAAAAAAAGAGAATTACAGACCAATCTCCCTCATGAACATTGATGCAAAAATACTCCATAAAATATTATCAAACCGAATCCAAGAAGACATGAAAAAAATTATCCACCATGACCAAGTAGGCTTCATCCCAGGGATGCAAGGATGGTTCAACATACGGAAGTCTGTCAATGTAATACACCATATAAATAAACTGAAAGAAAAAGACCACATGATCATCTCATTAGATGCTGAAAAGGCCTTTGACAAAATCCAACATCCCTTCATGATAAAGGTCTTGGAGAGATCATGAATTCAAGGAACATACCTAAAATAAATTTTTGAGAAGTGTTTTTAATGTGATGCCATCAGGCTTTGACAAAACCTACTAAGTGATGATAATGTAATCTATTTTCATCATATGAGGAAAATTTAAAACAATGATAAGGATTTTCCAAGTTGACTGTGTATGTTTGCATGTGAGTGTGTGTGTGTGTGTGTGTGTGTGTGTGTGTGTGTGTGTGTGTAAGACAGAAGACAGACTTGGATGTGTTTATTCAGGTACTATCAACTTGGCTTTTTAATATTTTTGAGGCAGAATCTGTCTCTGGCTGGAGCATGTTGGTTTGCCTAGGCAAGCCCTAGTACCCTCCTGCCTCCCTTCACTCATCCTACTGCTGAGATTACTGACATATGGCCCTCACATCTGGCATTTCATGTGGGTGCTGGGGATCCAGCTCAGGTTGTAATGTTACAAGACAAGCAGTTTACCATTTGAGTCCTGAGGCCAGCCCCTGAGTAGATTTTTAGATAGAAAAATCAGATAAACATAATAATAATAGGTATTTTAGAATTGAGATGAGGTCTTATTGGGGCCTTTTATGTCTTTTGGCTTTCAGGACACCCAAAAAGAATGAGATTATCAGAAAACACAAAGGCTTTTCTCAGAAATCTTTGTGCTGGCAAGGACGAAGAGATCCCTAGACTGGGACAAAAACAGTTTCTTAATAAGATGCTGCATCAGGTGCAACCAGTGAAAGTGTGTTACTCCTGTCTCTCATCATAAACACCAGAACTTACCTTCAATAAATAGACTGCCAGTTAAAAAGTTATAGGATTTCAGGAAATAATTAGTTTCAAATTAAGTGCATGAATTAACCACTGTGAATTATAGGACATAACCAGTACCTTATAGTTACACAGGCAGATCACTAAGCAAATATACTTACCTATGTTGAAGGTTATTATAAAATTATTAATAGATTAAAATCTTACTGACTTCCATGTAAATAGTTAACATATCCTCCATAAGATGATTTGTCTAAGGACAGCTTGTTTCTCCTGTTACAAGAGAGGATTTAATGAATTGGAAAGAAAACAAGCTACGAAGTTTAGATATTTATACAGTTGTGTATAAATAATGGCAGACGAGCCACTGTCTTAAGAAATCTTGTGGTGTTATAAGTGGCTGAGTTCTAGCTGATATATGACTGAGGCCCGAGGCATGGCTGGCACTTTGAAGTTAGGACTTGGATCGCTCCCCACCCCTGAGGCTTTAGCTCTTTCTGTTCACGTCACATTGCTTAGCCTAGGTGCAGACAGTTGTCTCTGTGAGGAGTAAATTGAGACTCCTGCCATGGATCATAAAGTAGGAAAGGCTGAAGAAGGATTTTTATGTGAAAAGGGAAATAAAACCCAGCTTGAGCATTCAGCCTCACCCCTACACCACAGCTGCCAGACACCTTCTGAGAGGTTAATGTCCGCTCAAGGAAGGTCTGAGGAGCCTCAGCTTCTTTCTCAGGAAAGGATTACCCAGCCCTTTATCAGGGACAGTTGTTGCTTTGCTTTGAAAGTGATATGTCTTTTTTAGGCTAATGTATTTGAAGATTTGGTCCCCAGCTGGGGGTGTGTAAGCTGAGGCTTTTCTCTGTTCTGCCCCATCCCTCAGCCGCTTCCAAATAATCACTCAGAAGCTTGTATTAATTATAAATGCTTGGCTGTTAGCTTAGGCTATTGCTTACTAACTCTTACAACTTAATCCATTTCTACTAATCTATGTACTGCTCCGAGGCTGCTAACCTTTACCTCTATCCCATTTTGTATGTCTGACTCGTTCTCCATCTGGCTCAAGACTCTCAACTCCGCCCTTCTCCCTGTATCTTCGTTTGGCTTTCCAGCCCAGCCTAATTCTGCCTGGCTATAGGCCAAATCAGCTTTTATTATCAACCAATGAAAGCAATACATATTCACAGAGTCCAGAAAGACCATCCCACAGCAGGGGTGGTCTTTGGGAAGGCTGTAGAAAATTTAGGAGGTAGAACTTCTCTGAGGTAGCAGTTCATAGGGGGTGGCCATGAGGTTTTACAGCCAAACCTGACTTCCTTTTTACTCTCATGTTGATGTGGCCAGCCATCTCCTGCTCCTGCTGCCATGTCTCTCCATTATGATGGACGCTATCACCTTCAACTGTAAGCCAAGATAGACCCACCCTCTTCTAAGCTGTTTCCTGTCAGGTATATTGTCACAGAGATGAGAAAAGCAAGCAGTACATTTACCTTGAAAACCAGCCACCTGTCAAGAAAATGTTTTCTATGTACATCTCGTGTGTGTGTGTGTGTGTGTGTGTGTGTGTGTATGCACACACACGCATGGGCATGTGTACAAGTGCCACATGCCACAGTGATGGTGCTAGAGGTCTGTGGCCTTGGCCTGTGTGTTAAATTGTAGGTCAGTTCTAGACTGATGGAAAAATGACTTTTGCACATAGTCTACTATTGCATCATGTGCTTGAGACTTACATAAAATCTTCAATTTCTGTGCTGAGAATTTTCATTTTAACATGTTTCAAGAGAGTTCATGACGCTAACAGTTTTTCGATGAAAAGGACTTTAAATGTCCTCAGTTCTGGCATCAGTGAATTTGTCTCTCCCACTCTTGTTATGGTTTCTGGGAATACATATTTTATATATCAATATTATATACCAATATATAAATATATTATTTTTATGTGTATGCGTGTTCATGTGCATGAAGGTGGAGGCCACAGGTTGACATGCATGTCTTTCTGAATCTTTCTCTACCCTATTTCTGAGACAGTATCTCTGTCTGAAGCTGATTTGGCCATACTGACAAGAGAACTCCAAGAATTTTCTTGTATCCTTCTGCCCCACATTAGGATTAGGGATGGGTGCTGACATGCTTGGCTTTTATATGTGTGCTGGGGTTTTGAACTCAGGTCCTCATGCTTACCAAACAAGTACCCAATACCTTCCAGACTGAGCCATCTCCTCAGTTTTCTTTCCTGGTTCTTATAATGAGATATATATGTCTTAGTTAGGGTTTTATTGCTGTGAAGAGTCACCATGACTGTGTTAACTGTTATAAAGGAAAACATTTAATTAGAGCTGGCTTACAGTTCAGAGGTTCAGGCCATTATCATCATGGCAGGAAGCATGGCAGCAGGCAGGCCGACATGGTTCTGGAGAAGGAGCTGAGAGTTCTACATCTTGATTCTCAGGCAGCAGAAGGAGTCTCTGTCTCATACTGGATGTAGCTTGAGCATATGAGACCTCAAAGCCTGCCTCCTCAGTGACACACTTCCTCTAACAAGGCCACACCTCCTAATAGTGCCACTCCTTGTGGGCATTCAAACATATGAGTATATTGGGACCATATCTATTCAAACCACCACTGTGTTGTTTTGTTTTTTGTTTGAAAACAGGACATTTTGAAAGACATATCTGGAGACCCTTGATCCTATTTAAAATTGCCTTAATGGACAGTAACTCTCATTATTTCTAGCTTGCAGTTTTTGACATACTTCTGAAGCAGGATAGAAAGGCAGGGGAAGACTGGGAATATGAAGAGGAAGAGGATCCCATTACACTAGAAGACAATGAAAGCCCCTGATCAGCGGAGAATTCCAGAAAAATGAACAACTGCTTAAGTTCTTTCTATTTCCCATCAGTAAGCCAGCACTTTCTAGGAACCTCACTAGCAACCTCATTTATAAGGAAAGGACATGTACTCAAGCCCTTGTCTGACCATACTAACCCATTCTGACTTACCTCCAAAACTACTCTGTCATTCCACTAACCAAGTGGGGGAGGGGAGAAGGGAGAGAAAAAGTGTCTTAGAATCCTTTTGAGGTATAACTTGAAAGCCACCAAAAAGGTGCAAATGACTAATGCCAAGACAGTTTCCACAGTGAGGTGTGTCTGACTTTTCACAAACCCCTTGGAGGACCTCACACCCGTGCTCTTGTGTATGTCCTACTTTCTTCTAAGTGCTACTCTTTCTCTTAACCCTGGTGCTTAAGAATACATTAAAATCTCTCTAACGAAATCTCTAACTCTGCTTCATTACTCCAGTTAGTCCTGAAATTTTTTTCAGCATTAAAGCCAAGAATCCTTATTTGGCCATAATCAAGGTCCCTACAATTCTAGGGGAACTCCTTAGACTGCTGAGGGTAGTATTGGGGATCCATATCTCTGCTGCCTCTCTGATGACTCTTCCCTGAGCTTTATACACATCATGACTTACCTTTTATGGCACTGGAAGCCATTTTCCAATGTCTTCCATTCCATCCTTTGCAGGTGACTTTGGTGGCTTTCTAGTTAGCTTTAGCTGTCAACTTGACACAGCCTAGAGTCACCTAAGAAGAAAGTCCCAAATAAGTGATTGCTCATATTAGGCTTCCTTATGGGGGAATTGTGTTTATAGTTAAAAGATATAGGAGGGCATAATCCACTGTGGGAGGTGCTATTCCCTAGGCTGGTGGTAATGGGCTATGTAAGGAAGTTAGCTGGACATAATCCTGAGAGGAAGCCAGCAAGCACCGTTTTTCTATATTTTCTACTTCAACTTCCTGCCTGAGTTCCTGTCCTAACTTCTCTCACTGATTGGCTGTGACCTGGAAGTGTAAGCCAAATAGACTTTTTTCTCCCTTAAGTTACCTTTTGTCAGTGTTTTATCCCAGTAACAGAATGAAACTAAATTGTGATGTGCAAATAACACTGATCCCGATTTGCATTCTGATGCCAGAAACTCATGAAGGATAGGCTGCCTTGGGTTATTTTCTGATGGTGAGTGGAGGACTGTGACATTAGGACAGTGGATGCCACAGTGCTGTGAGAGGGATCACATATGCCACCAAGTGTGAGGCTAGTGATGACAATGACAGAGGGCCACCTGGGTTCTAATGTGGCTGATGGTGGCTGCACCAATGATGCCTTTGCCCAACTGTGTTCTGCTATGAACCTACCAAGTTTCTGCTTTGTCCCCAAAGAGGCCTTTTCTCTTCTTTGGTCTATTGGTTCTAAAATTCACACATTTCTCGTTACTAATCTGAGAGTATGAAGAGAAAGAGAAGGTCTAAAACAAGTGACCTGTGAGCATCAATTCCTGGGGTCCCCAGTATGTCTTCTTGGAGCACCAAGGCTGTCCTAATGACCCCCTCAGCTTGGATCCCTGTCCTGGGCTCTCATCTGGACTCTCCTCTTTCAGCTTCTACAGAGTCCACAGGCCTTATTAAGGCAGAGGTCTCACAGTTCCTTTCCCTGAGAANGTTTGCTGTAGGAACCGGGTGATTATGGTGGCACATTTGGGATGGAATTTAAAGGATCCCCTTTCAGTTTTCCCTGCAAAGCTGTCTTTTTCAAGCCTTGTTGAGCCAATGCCTTAGAAATGGAGTTAAGGAATATAGTGTCCTGTCTCCTATATTTATGGAAGATTAGGAATACTGCCTCTTCTTGCAGTGAAAATATCTGTCTGCAGATACAAGAAAGTCTTCTTTTTCTTTTTTTCTTGTAGATTGAGTCCTGGCAGAATCCTGGCCTTCCTTTGCCAATGTGGTGGCCTGGGACATTGTTTTCATTATCTATTTATATTATTCACGATGAAAATTGTGATTAAATTCCTAGTGAAGTTTTTGTTCGGTTCTTACTTTTTATTAACAGATTTTCATTATGTAAAGCAATGGGCCTCATTTGACAATTTTTCTACGTATCATGCATTTTGACCATGTTCATATCTCATTATGTTTTCTCATCTCCCTTTTCCTAGTCCCCTTCCTCTTCTCAAATAGTCTCCCTTCTACTTTTATGATGTGTGTGTGTGTGTGTGTGTGTGTGTGTGTGTTTGGGTGCCATGAATGTATACAATAAGTTTGGAGGGCTAGGACAAAACTGCATATTTTTTTTGTCTAAGTTCACAAATTTGTGAATGTTAAGGGCTCAAATGACACATCAAAAATTTTGCTTTATGCCAATAATGTTGACCAAAAAAAATGGCATTAGATTTGGGGGCAGGTGAGCTGCTGAGTCTACCTCTTTGACACAAACAGTAAACCACTATCACATTTCTCCTATGGGGAGTGTTAGTCTGCAATGCACAGGAGAAAGTGAAGCAAAAATCAGAAGTTAGTTTTCTTTCTTTCTGATCTCTCTTATGAGAGTTGAGTGATATGAACAAAAGAGGCCAATAGGAAATAGTTCTGTGCATGTGTACAAGAACCTGTGACATAGAAGATCCCTATGCAGTGCACCATAGGGCATTGGTTCTCAACTTGTGGGTCTCAACCTCTTTGGGGCTAATCAACCCTTTCCTGGGAGTCACCTAAGGCCATCAGAAAAAAAAAAAAACACAGAATTTTATATTATGATTCATAACAGTAGCAAAATTACAGACATGAAGTAGCAATGAAAATAATTTTATGGTTGGGGTTCACCACAACATGAGGAAATGTATTAAAAGGTTTGCAGCATTAGGAAGGTTGAGAACCACTGCGCTAGGGTGAATGTACGTGCCAAGACTTTCCTTTTTAATCACGGAGTTGACACATTCCCACCTACTGTTGCCAAACGAGAGACCTGAGCTCCCTATTTCTCTAGTGTGCTGTGTCTGAACTTCCAGAGTTTAGTCCCTTGGCTTCAGTGCAACAGGCTGAACCCACCTTGGCCTCCTGGTAGCTTCCCTTCCTCCAAAGTCCAGCAGGTTTCTTGTTTGCATGCTTTTGCTCCTTGTTTCTTCCTAAATGCAATTTCGCATTTTTCTTCTGCTGATAAGCTCCTAATGACTGTCATCAACGTGCCTATATCACAGTGTAGTTATGGAAATGGTACATACTGTGTTGATTGATAGTGGTGATTAGCAATATTTTCAGGGTATTCTTCAAGTATATGTAACCTTCCACTTTGCCGTCTACTGAGTGGGCCTCCTCTTGGCTCCCCTCCCTGCAACAGCCTACACTGATTGTTTTCCTTGTCCCCTGAATTCCCTGGAGGCAGAGGCCTTTACCTGGAGATCTTCAATCTGCACCCATCACTTCTCCAATGAACCAAGAACCAACACATAATCAAACACAAGTATTTGGGAAACTAGTTTACTTACCTTGTTCAAACTCAGGAGGCCTGCACCAGATTTCCCTTCATAGCTTACTTGACTCATCTCCTCTTGCCTTTTTCAATTCTTATCCGTTTCTTTTCTGTTTCCTCCCTTCTTCTCCCTCATTTCAGCTGTATCTGCAGGACGAAGGTGGAGGATGAACATGAAGTTGATGAGAGAAATCATTTTACTGATTCTGCACCATGATTGCAGTTCTAAGGTGCTGGAAGTTTGGGGAGTTCTTGGTTGAAGTTTAGGAAGTGGCTGCTGAGAGCTGGCTGCT
Source organism: Neotoma lepida (assembly GCA_001675575.1). NCBI lineage: Eukaryota > Metazoa > Chordata > Mammalia > Rodentia > Cricetidae > Neotoma > Neotoma lepida. The sequence continues at coordinate 33,969 of LZPO01108591.1, forward strand.
CCCTTGTTCTTCCAGCTGACCCTGTTCTGTTGCTGGCAACAACCAGATTCCTGCAAGGTCAAGTAAGAGGATGCTCAAGAAGAGCTGAGCATGGCAGGTTTATCACTGCGGACTTTTCAATATATTAAAGTAGTAATTCTAGTTTCAAAGATAGAGGGTGAGAGGAGAACTTAGCTGTATTAATGTGGTGGTAAGAAGCAAATAAATCTTGTCAACATTTTACAGTACAGCAGCAAATTGTTTTTAGCTGTTTTAATCAGAATTTTATAATTGAGGAAACAAAGGCATTTCATAGTTAAAAGTTGGATGGTTTAGCTCTTCTGAAGACTTATTGGCTATTGTCTAAGTAGAGAAGATTTAGCAGGACACTGAAGCAATTACTTATATTGTTCTATTATCAAATAAAACTCGGAGTTAGATATGGGGGTAAAAACCTGATTGATTGGAGAAATGGTAGAGAAGCCACCAGTGACCTTCTCTCTCTCTCTTTCCTAGATCCAAAAGGGCCTGTGAATCTTCCTAAGCCCCTCCCTACTACTTCCCATGTCTCTCTATATGTCCTGGGTCCTCCAAAATAGCTATGGCTAATTTTGGTCAGCTAGTAGCTAGCTCCACCCTCTGAATCAAGGCAAACTTTATTGTCAGTCTAGGGAGTGTCAGAGTGTGATCAAAATCCCACAACAGGGTATCTCCTGAGGAATGGTGACCCAGACTAGTATTTGTTAAGCAGAGCAAAATTCAAGATGTTCTTGGGAGGATCATCATCAGCAACTTCCAAGGGTTTGAATATACTAGATTTATTGTATAGTAGCTAAGGTTATTGGAGAGTAGAAGCCCGGATCCCTGTCATCAACTAGTCTCAGAATGCAAGGACAATCAACCTCTTTANAGGTGATTCACTGAAGACAAGGTTTCCAGACTCTGATCTCAAAAATCTAACTCAGATTTGCAGAACATGGATACAAAGTTGGAGCTTGAGGAAGGGTACAAAGTTTCCATGTGACCTGGTATCACAGGGAATGGCTTAGTGGAGAATGCACTGACACCCTGTCCATATTCAGTTCATTGTTTACTGACAGCCAGTGTCTGGAGTCCTCTTAAAAATCTACATTTCCGGGACCCTCATACATTTTCATTTTCTAGGCCTGGTATGTTCTATTCTGTTTCCCTCTTGCCTGGATGGAGTAGAGTAAGGTATGAGGCAGTTTTCCATAACTGGAAGAGAACCTTTCAAGAAATCAACTTAAAGAGAATCTTTTTTTTTTTTTTTGATGCCATGGTTCTAGGGCTCTGTGGCTTCTAGGATGTGGTGAGAAAAAATACCACTTCCAGGAGCATGCAGTAGAGAAACTACTTGCCTCATGGCAAGCAGGAAGGAAAAAGACAGACAGGAAGAGATCCTTAGAGACCTACTTTTCCAATCAGGCTTACCTAGTCTCTACCACCTCTAAATAGTGCCATCAGATTATAAATCAATTAATGAAGTTAACCCATTGATTAGCTCAGAGTTCCCATGAGATCTCCAGATGATTAGTTTCAATAGCAAGAGACCAAGACTTTAACACATGAGCCATTGCAAGCTACCCTGGGACACAGTACATGGTATGCAGGGCCATCCCTGTCCCTTCCTGAAGATCTTGCATGGCTGCCCCTCCAGCCTGTCCAGAGAACTCATGATGCAGATTATCTACATAGGTTCTGCTCACTGAATACTTTACTAGTTAAAACATCTATTCAGGAACATGATACCTTTGTTGTATAATACATAATTTTGAAATGATGAATATTACTAATTAATATTATTAAGTCTGTGGATGGAAGCCAGAAATTAACAAGAAAAATGAAGGAAAGAAAAAATAATTTTCTTCTGAAATTAGCCCATGACACTTACACAATGAGTAAACTTTGTATGATGATCCATAAAATGCTCTCCTGTTATTTCTCTCAAAAACAGATGAAAAGTGAGCTATACCAAATGGCTTGTGTGAGAATATTCATAGCATCATTCTTAATAGTCCTTACCTGAAAATAACACAGACGTTCATATAAGAAAGCAAATAAACAAACTGTAGTTATATTTTGAATGAAAATCTACTATGCAGTACAAATGAATACACAGCTAGTCCATAATCAATGATATTCAAAGGCAAACATACAATAATGAGTCAATGCACATTCCTAGTGATGTTCTCAGATAAAAAAAATAGTCATCATTAACAAAAGTCAGAACATTTATTGCCATGAGGTGGTGTTGTCTGGTAAAGTAAGAATTGATTAGAAAGTGGCATAAAGGACTTTCTGGAATGATTGAGATCCTTTTTCCCTTATTGGGAGGGTAGTTTCACAGGCTTATCAATTTTCAATACTCATCAAAATGTACCTAAAAAATACATATGTTTTTATTATACAGCAATTGTATATCAATTTAAAACAATAACGTTCTAAAACATTAGCAAGTCAGATACTGAGTGGCTTACTACATAATGAATGATAAATACTTAGTAAATAATAAACAACTGAGCTGTTCATATTTCTCTATGACAATGGAAGGTGAATCCTGCCATAGGGGCCAAGCAGCTTGAGGGCAAACACAGACAGCAATTAGTAGACCATAAGCTAGTGTGAGGTCCACATAGAAGGAGCAGTGAAGAGACCACAATAGGGAAGAGCACTTTCATGGCATTTCACAACCTGATAGTTGCCTAGATATTTGATAAGGGGTGAAATGAGGAGGAGATTAGAATGTCCCCCAGTTGCTAGTTTCACGGATATCTTAGTTTCTTTTCCTGTTGCTGTGTTAAACTATTTTGGTAAAAGCACCTTAAGGAAGGAAAGGTTTATTTGCCTCATAATTTCATATTACAACAGTCCATCTTTACTGTGAAGTCAAGGTGATAGGTACTTGAAGCAGGTAGTCACATTACACCCCAAGTCAAGAGCAGAGAGCAATAGAGTAATCCATGCATGCCACTGCTTAGCTTGTTTTTGTACTCCTGTGCAGTCAGGACCTCAGGCCCAGGAAATAGCATAGCCCACTTTAATTCTAAGATTTCCCACCTCAATTAACCCAATTAAGATAATCTCTCCTAGGTATGGGCAAAGGTCTGCCTTCCAGGTGACTCTAACTTCTGTCAAGTTGACAATGCACATTAACCATCACAATGTGTTGAGTGATGAGCTTTAATTATAAGGGAAGAAAAAGATAGATACAGGGAATCATGCCAGAAATAGACAGAGATGAAATGGCTACAAGTGAGGGGGCATCAAAAACTGTAATAGAGATGAAGACAGGATCAAGAAGAGGCGTGTCAGAACATGGAAGATCATGGATTTATTTTGGGAAATGTTTACTTTCATATATGAATGATTAAGGCCAGTGGCACAGAGAAAAAGATACTTTTCTTTTTAAAAATTTGAGCAGCTTCTGAGTCTTTTGTGTCTTATGGAAGTAGGTGATGATGGAGTGACTCATAGAGCAACTAGCCACGCCAGCACAGCTTGATTGACATCATGTCCAGCAGTTTTCTTAAGAAATGTTTTGTAAGCCTCAGTGCAACCTCTGGCTCAACAGGTACAAATCCCTCACATCAATTTTAGCAGAGGCAAAGTAAAGGAGAAGGAGATAGCATAAGAGGGCTGCCTTTCTTTCTTTTCAGTGAATTAGAAACAAGGTCCTTGGAAAGTGACACAAACAAAATATATCAGTCAGCAAATGAAAGTGAACAGGATTTAAAATAGCTGCCTCAGAGAATCACAATCTGTTTAAGATGATGAAAGAGCTGGGTAAGTATTACTAAGGGTCACTAATTCCAAAACCAAAGACTTTAAGAAATGGTTTTATGTCGTGAGATGATCAAATCCTTATATGTCTTTTCTGTGGGACATCTAAGTAATACTCATTGGTATGTGTAAATTAATTTGTTTCCTTAAATTGCATCATTTAATTTTGTAGTTTGGATCTATGGTAGATTGATAACCCAAAGAATGTGTTTCTCTTTAAGTATGTTTTAGTATCTCCAAAAATGTTGACATTAAATATCTGTAAACCCTTGATAAAGAAAACAATTACCTTAAACTAGCACTTCACCAGTCATACAAATGTCATCAATCAAAGCCAGGAGTGTTAGGGATTTAAGCTAAAAGTAAGTAGACACGGAACCAATGAGAATGATAGAGCAATGACACCATAACCTGTACTTCAAATAGAAGAGTGCATTACCCTCAGAGTTGAGAGGCACAGCTCACTAGGAGGCAGACAAAGGTGTCAGCAGGAAGGTGACAGAGGATGGCAGGCCAGAGAATGTGAGAAGGAAGGGGGAAAAAAGCTTTGCTTGACTTATGCAGTCCATTTCCTGAGGAGGTTTATAAAATTTGAAGCAAATAAGCGGATTCTTGCTTTATAAGTGATCTCTATCTCTATATCTATATCTATATATTTGTGTGTGTGTGTGTGTGTGTGTGTGTGTGTGTGTGTGTGTGTGTGTGTTTGCTTACATGTCCCATGGCATAAGGATGGAGGTCAGAGGACAACTTGTGGCAGTTGGTTCTCTTCTTTTACTGTAGTGGGTCCCTGAGATTGTGCTCAGGTTGCTAGGCTTGGCATCAAATGCCTTTAACATGCTCAGCCATGTTACTGGCCCAAGACTCTGTTTTTGTCAGATACACATGATCTTAAAACAATTTGAAGTATCAATATTAGTTCCCAGTGGATGAGTATAATCTTGCAAACATTTCCAATAACATCTTGTGCATGTGAATTAGAGTTTTTAACAAAATGCATTGATATGAAACATAAACTATGATCCTGATTACATAGGAACATTATATTATTAATAAGTAAATATAGAAAAGATAATGTCAAAATAGTGTCATAATTAGTGAAGAGTGAAATAAAACACCAGCAATCTTTTTGTATTTTCACAGTTAAAAAGAATATCACCATACCATAACATGCACATGATGTCTGAAGTATAATTTAATAGAATTAGAGGTGTAGTAAGCAACTCATTAAGAAATCATTAAAATGGCAAAGAAACTCATTCCCTTTATATACTTCTTACTAGGACAAAATGTGGACTATGACCAAAACAATGTTGGCAAGGATGTAGAGCAACAGACACTTGGATTTAATATGAATGTTAATGAAAGGAGGGATGGTTGAGTTGGAAAAATGGGTTGATAGTTACGGGGGGAAATTATTAAGGCAACTCCACGTAGTTAACAAAAGGTTTATTTAGGGCAATTTACAGCAAGTAAAGGGGTTGGTCACAGGGTCCAGGAGAGGTGAGGTGCAGTCCAGCGGTATTCTCTGGAGAACTCTTGCTCGGTCTACCATCCAGCATCCAGGATCCAGGAACCAAGAGCGACTGCATGCATGAATCTCCGGTCTTTTATTATTATTATTATTATTAAAAAGATTTTCCACTACTTTTACATACCAACCTCAGATCCCCCTCTCCTCCCTCCTCCCACCCCGCCAGGTCCCCCCCTCAACCCACCCCCCATTCCCACCTCCTGCAAGACAAGGTCTCCCATGGAGAGTTCCCTGAGTCTGGCACTCTCAGCCAAGGCAGGACAAGACCCTCCTCCCTGCACCGAGACTGCGCCAGGTGTCCCACCACAGGCACTGGGGTCCAAAAAGTCAGCCCCTGCACCAGGGATGGTCCCTCTCAGGTCTTAAAGGCTTCCGTCTTGGCCCGCCCCAGGGGGAGGTCCTAGGTAGGCATGGCAGTTACCAGAAGCCTCACTAGGGGTTGTGCTTCCAGGTCAAAGTTGGAACTGCTGCCCACTACAGATAGTTTTTTATGAAACTGCTCATATATTAAAATGTTTCTCATGAGATTGTTATTGACAACTGATCTGATTAAGCCAATTAGAAGTTTTGAGTCCTTTTGAATGATGGCCTGGTTAAGAGCAGGCTCATACCTCTAATGTGTCTCTTGGTACCTGATCTCAGAGATATAGCAGTTTTCAAGGCAAACCCACAATTACATCAGTGTTCAAGGGGCTGGGGTTATGTTAATGAGGGATTTGGAGTGGTCTAGTAACATCCACTTCCTTGAAAGACTCAGTAGTATCTTCCAGACACTACAAAATACATTTGGACATGGCAAGGTCATAGACAGTCCCCAAAGCATTGCCAAGGACATTGGGGAGATGGATGAAAGGCATAGAAGTGTCTAGGCAGACACAACGTTTGGACATGTATTACCTTATTCATTTCTATATGTTCCAGTATCTTAGTCTTTGAGGAATTTGCAAATTATTTCTATACCAAAACATTCACATATGATTGTAGGAGCTTCATTAATGGTTTCCCAAAGCATATAATCAGTAGATGAACTGACAAATTTATTGTGCTGCATCCATACCATAGAAGATGTTTAGTGAGCTATCAAGCTGTAGGTGATGGAGTTAATTCAATTCATAGTTCTAAGTGGACACTGTAATGTTTTACTCCAATCACGTGTCATTTTAGAAAAGGCAGAAGTAAAGAGAACATAAAAAAGAGAGTAGTTGCAGAAGTTGAGGGTGAGGCAGGAGTGAACAGCAAATCCTAGGGGATTTCTGGAAAGAAAAAAATATTTTTTATAACGGATATGAAAGAACTCCCGCAGTCCAGCATCAGCAGTAAAACAAATAATCCACTTAAATGGGCAAATGACTTAAGGAGACATTTCTAGAACAACAATTTTCATTTGGCCAATAAGCACATGGAAAGATGCTCAAATCACTGGCTGTCAGTCCAAATGCAAATGGAACCACAGTGATTTACCACTCCACATCCATTATAACACATTAAAAAAAAAAAAAACAAAAAAAAAGTAACAACAGTTTCAAGGAAGTTTCAAAAGAGGCTATGACTTTGAAAGAGAACAAGAGGGTGTATATGGGAAGATCTGTCAGGAGGAAAGGGAAGGGACAAATGATGTAGTTATATAATAATCTCAAAAGATTATTCACAGTATTTTAGTGAAGTTGGAGATAACAGAACCCTTGGGCACTGTTGACAGGAATGTAAACTGGTGTAACCTCCATGGGAAAAAATGTGTTGTCAACTAAAAGTCCAAAATTACAATCCAGCATGTCATGGATGTGTAGATATCCACAACAAAAAAAAATCATGGAATTAAATTTTTACTTTATACCATATGCAAAAACATCTGCAGTACTGGAGAATGAATCTAGGGCTTTATACATAGAGCAAGTACTCTACTACTAAGCTATGTTCCTAGTCCTAAAAGAAATTTGTATCTATCTGGATGTGGTAGTAAATGTTGATTGACAACTCAACAGAGTCTAGAACTACTGAAGAGACAAGTGTCAGGGCATGTCTGTGAGGGATTCTCTAGGTTAGATTCATTGCAGTACAAGGATGAATCTTAAGCGCAGTTGCTATTAGGCCATGAGCTGGGGCCCCAGAACGGATGAAGAAGAGAAGGCAAGCTGGACACAGACAGATGGTTATTGCTCTCTGCTTCTTGACTACAGACAAAATGTGAGTAGCTTCCTCCTGCTGCCATACCCTCCCCGCCATGACGGACTGTATTCTCTGGAACTGTAAGTCAGAATAAACAGTTCTGTTTGTTTTGTTGCGTGTGTCAAGTATTTGATCTAGCAATGAGAAAAGTAATCAGATTCAGGAAGGCATTCATAAACATGTCTTCTTGAGAATATTTTTTCTAGTTGAGAAAGCACGTCAAATGATGTGTCTACTATGCATTGCCATTTCCTCTTATCTCATTGTATTTGCTCAACTTATCATTTCACTGTAGTTTCTCTTTTCTCACTTGCTGCTTTGTGATATGTACATTACTATCTTTTAGAGAGGAAAGTTAAATTAGGGTGGAATTAGATAATGATAATATATAAATAGAATTATCTTGGGTATTTTCTTATTTTATAGTCATAGTTGTTTGCTTAGTACCTTTCTTTGTAGACTACAATTTTCAATGCAGTAGTTAGTGGAACTTGAGCCAATGACTAGCTAGCTGAATAAGGATTTCATCTGTGGAATTTTTGAAATCACACACGCACAGATATATTTACATTGGTTATAAAACTATTGTTAAGTAATTTACAGTAATGTTTCAACTTTCAGAAATCTCCAGATATGCTTATTTAATAGTTGATATTGTGGGTATNAAGATATGGTATATAAAAAACAGTGCTGGTATATTAATGAAAAGTGAGTATACTTTTATTATAGAAATTTAATGATCCTCTAAATTAACTTGGTTGGATGTGATGGGAACCTGAATGTTGAAAATGATCTGTTTCACTCTCCCTTTAACAGCCTGCATCTACAATCTGTCTAGGATGTGAATAAACCTTGAATGGAGTCAATCATTTGGTGAAAGTGCCATTTAGTGAACTGTGTTTGCAATTTCCTAAATGGCAGCCATGAGGCCCAACCATAATTACAGTTCCTCCCTAATTGCTGAGAAAATATCTACTAATCAGGTCTAGAAGCTTTAATGTATTAATGCCATTTATAAGAAAAAACTTTAATTAAAAGTTGTGTGTCTGCGGCTAGAAAGATCATCCCTGAATCCATCTGTTTGTTAGTCTTTGCAATCTACTTTCTTTACATTAAATGGCGAAAGAGTGATGTGTTCAGTGCAGTGAGTTGCATTAACATTATGCTGAAGTAAACGGAGTGGAGCAGATGCTTCCAGTTCCATGTGCTGCAAAAACATTCTTGCAAAAATTATCAAAAGAAGCAGCACCGGCACACTGATGGAGACGCCACCCCCTAGCCCTCTCCTGTGGTAGAGCATCCCGAGCTAAACTAAATCTGTATCAGCAATCATTCTCAATAGCCTCTTGACTGAATTTACTATTCTATTATCAAATATGTAATCTGGGACAATTCAATTAAACACCCACAGTCCACAAATCTCTCCATAACTTTCTTCTAGTCATTTACTGTTCTACTTGTTATATCAACTCCAATAAAATACAGCATCATTTATGTATTTCCTTTAAGTGCAGAAGGTCTGCATTGTCTGTAGGTTGAACAGAGAGGTCTTTCATTGGTAGAGGCTTCAATTCTCTCCTAAAATGCTACTCTTTTGACAGGACTTCAGCCCATAAGAGGTTTTATGCCTCTTGGTCACATTATTTTATTGGGGGTAGTTTCCTTAGTATGACTTTTACTTCTGCAATGGGTTTCTTAACTAATTGTCACTAGATTAATGACACTACTTAGTCTTAAACAAATTCTCATGTCCATCTTCATTTGCATATAATTATGAGGAGGGAGAAGGCTTTGCAGTGCATACCACATTTGTTGGACTTAAAATATCTTCTAGTAGTTCATTCCTGGGGAAGACAGTTAATGATTTGCCCTCTAAATCTAACAGTATCTGGAACATTAAAGTATATGCCGGAAATAACTAGGGTCAGTTCTATTCTCTTTTCTCTTTTGTGGGGTTGCCTAATAACTCTATTGTCTGGCACAAATATTAAACTGGGGAACTGTCTGTAGGCACATATAGTAACTGAATCTCCTGGTGTATGTGGAGCTGGACTGAGATTTTTAGGCTTGCTTTCATACTGGGTAGGTCAACATGAGGTAAGGTGACTGAGACTAGATCACAGATTTGTTTGAATGAATACACCAGCATTTCCTAGTGTACATTCCATCACATCAGAAAGATACGTGTGAATGACATTTAAGTTTCTAAAAAGAGTAAAGATTTTTATGCACATAAGTGAGTGTTGAGAATATATGCTCATGTGTTCAGTAGAATTTATATTTTGACTCAAGAGCCAATCTATATATTANGAAACAGTTATATTTTTTTCATCTCAGATACCAAATGTAGAATTAAAAATAAGACTTTTTTTTTAGAGAAAAGCAATCATTCATAGAAAACTAAAATTGAAATTTAAGGTGTAATAACTGATCAATGATTAAAATGTAAATATGAAAATAGAATATGGAAATATCTGTAGTGGAAAGATCATTGCAAAGTGAAATTTTAACAGTAACTTAATTGACCTGTAATTTATCTTAGAAAATATATTCAATAAAAGAGAGAATTTTAAACTACTAAAGCAAACTTTGAATAAAGCTAAGAGTAAATTATATTGCTGTTATTTTGTAATGGAAACAAATTCTCACTTTGTGGTTGTTGTATAGCTTATCTGATAAGCATCTCAGGAGATATGCATGACCTCAGAATTATCAGTGTATCAAGAGGGATGTGAAAAAAAATGTAAATCTACTTTGAGGACAGTCCGAGGATAGTGAGATAGCTTGGTCATTGGTCAACTGCTTGGTCTGCAGGTATGAAGACCTGAGTTCAATCTCCAGGACCCAAAGTATGGTGGTGTGTTCTTGTAATCCCAGCACTGAAAAGTAAGACATAAGTGGATCTCTGGTACTCAATAGCTTAACTGGTGACTTTGTCTAGCGACAGGCACTGCCTCAAAAATCAATGTGGATGGCACCTGAGGAATGGTACCTGAGATTGACCTCTAACCTCCACATAGATGAACACACATGTTCATGCATAGTCACACACACATGCACATGAATGTGCACACACACACACACACACACAGACTAGAAAATATATATAAGGTAATTTGGATCTTGTTCAAATTTACTTCATCCTTCATTTTCATTGGCTCAAACGGCACACAAAGGAACTAAATTGCTGTGTAAATATTGGCACTTCAAATTTAAACTAAACTTTAGACTCTAGGTACTGAATAGGACTTAATTAGTTTGTTCCAGTTTGAATACAGTTAGCTAATTGTCCTATACACTTCAGTACAAATGTGTCAGTCTCTGCAGTGTGGTCCAATGACTGTTTAAACAGATCCCTTTGAATCTCCAAAGTTGAATTAATTCTTTTTGATAGTGTCTGCTTTTTGCTAGTGTGACTTTCATTTTTTTCATGCCAACAATAACCTGCATTAAAAACACAAGTAGTCACAGAGAAACTCTGTCTCGAAAAAAAAACAAAAACAAAAACAAACAAACAAAAAACACAAGTAGTTTTAAATCTGTGATGGTAGAAGCCAAAGTAGAGAGATATGAACACCATCACAGGTAAATTAAGAATGCAGGTTCTTGTCCCAAGTATGGGAGTATTTTGCTTCCTTAATTTTTTTTCCAACCATAAAATAAGGATATGGTACTTTGTTTACTATAGACATTTTTTGTTACCTTTAAAACATCATGCTTGATTTTACCTAACTGTGAATTAGAAGAGAAGACATCTATAAGTGGTTACTTGTCATCTGAGAAAGACAATAATTTTAATAAGATATTATACATCTCAAGATAGTGGCATGACTTGGTCAAAAGAAACCACTTTTTAAAAATTTTATTTTAAATTTCATTTTCCCTTGAGGTCTCAATCCTTTCTCAAGCTAGGCTTTGACCCAATCATCCATACCTACTCTCCACACACAGAGTGAGAGAGAGATACAAAGAGAGGCAGAAAGAGTCAGGGGGCAGTCATTTACAGATCCTTCTTTATATTTGTACCCAGAGATCAGTGTAGTTTTCATCCCTCATCAAGGAAACTTTTCTTTGCAGCAGATGGAGACTATTATAGAAAACCACAACCAATCAAAATGCAGAGTTGTGGAGCCCAGTTCCGGCGAACACATCTACAACACAATTCCTGTACTGGCTTAGGGATACTTGCAGAACAGGGAGTTTGTTGTGAGATCATGTCTCCCAGGAATGTCAGAACTACACTTATAAAGTCTCACCAACGTGGCAGCCTAGATATGACCTGAATAAGGATTACCCCAACAGACATGAGGACATGGGAGGAGAAAAGCTCAGAAGGCCTCAACCCTAGACCAAAGTCTACAAGATGAAAGAATGCTGAGAGTAGGAACAATTGTCTTCCCCAACACACCAACTGGTTATCCAATACCAAATGGTCAGCTCTGAAAACGTATACATGCAAGTAGCATTATTCAGACTTAACAGGTTGTATTTATGTGTTTAAGAATGTGTGTTTGTGCGTATGTATTTGTCTGTTTGTATATGTAACAACAATTAAAGAAAAAGAGGCCATGAACTTGAAAGAGAGCAAGGGAGGGGGTACATGGAAAGTCTTGGAGGGAGGAAAAGGGAGATGGAAATTATGTCAATATATTATAATTTCAAAAATATTTAAAAAGGAAGCAGGCAAATGAACAGCCATAGCAGCAGCAGAAATAACAACAGAACTCACCATGGACAAAAGAAACTTGGGAAGAAAAGTTTTATTTCAGCTTACAGTTTATTGTCTATCACGAAGAAAAGTCAAACCAGAAATTTCAGGAAAGCAGGAACCTAAATGTGGGAACTAAAGCAGAGGTCACAAAGGAACGATGCTTACTTGCTTGTTTGTTGTTCATGGCATGCACAGCCTGCTTTATATACAACACAGGATTACCAGTGGTAGCACTACCCACAAAGGGCAGGGCCCACCCATAGCTAGTACTAATTGAAAGAATTCCCCACAGAGTTGTTTATAGGCCCTTATGATGAGGGGTTTTCAGATGTGAGTTTTCTTTTTTTCCAGATAACCCTAGATTGTAGCAAGTTGACAAAAAAATTAATCAGCATACCACACTATTAGTAGACTATGTTCTCTATTTTGATGGATTTATCTATGTGGGGAGCTACATCATCAAAGAAAAGGTGGTTTTTGTTGTTGTGCTTTGGGGGGCTGTTAATCTAGGGGGCACTATGTTAAAACACCAAAATTTTAGCCAAATGAAGGAACTAGAACATTTGCTCAATAGCAATTCCTTGTTTCCTAGGAGACTTGAAAATTTGATGTAGAAAATACTCAAATGTGTAACTGCACCTGCTGATGACCAGATTGCAGGTACTCAGCAGTCATATCTGTTACTGTGAGGTTGGCTATTACTGGTTGTCAACTTGACTACATTTGTAATTAACTAGAATTGAAGTGGCTTGGTACCCCTGTTAGGGATTTTTCTTAAACCATTTGATGTGGGAAGACCTATGCTAAATCCATGTCTTCCTAGATGGAAAGATAGACCTTACATCTGGGCTACACTTCCTGGTGGCAGCCTTTTTAAAGAATGTGGAAGAAGGAAGCGCTTGCTCTTTGCCTGCTTGCCCTTGTTCTTGTTGGCAAGGTCATTCCTCTACTGGTGTTAGAGCCTACTTCCTTGGGATTCCAGTGAATACTGAAGACCAGCTGAGATATCACCCTTGTGGAATGAACAGCTACTGGATTCTTAAGTTAGTAGACAGCCATTGCTGGACTATCTAGACCACAGCCTGTAAGCCACTCTAATAAATCATATATATGTATATATCATATATATATATGTATATATATTCTATCAGTTCTATTACTCGAGAGAATTCTGAGTAATACACTATTGCCTATCTCAATAATGAATATGTTGGAGATGCTGCATGTAAAGTTGGAATGGCTGGAATGCAATCACTGTTACAGACACCTGTGAGTTGTTGTAAAGAAATCAATACAGAAGGCAAGTAAGTGGCCTTATCTGTGTGAAAAACAAAACACACCAGTGGCAATTTGATTGAGGAATATGTGGAACTCAGATTGTGGTATTTGAATAACAATAGCTTGAGAAAAATAATTTAGTGCTATTCATACAGCCCAACAAAATGTTATCATGCAACAGATTCATAACAAATAGTACAAACCTAAATAGCATCAGCCACTGGGAAGGGGAAAATATTCTAAAAAGGAGAATTCTGCAAAAGGACTCAATTCATAGATATTTCCCTTGACTTTGCTTGGTAAATGATCTGACCAATTTCTTAGGTAAGAAAACATGGCTGTTTAAGTAGAACAACACCAAATCCTTTCAAGCTTTATTTGTGGAGAGTTGTGACTCAGCCTCTTAGGAGCTGAACATGACTTTACTTTATAATGGTTTCTCTGTGCAAATATGCTTCTTTTCATGGCACAGAATCAGGAGAAGGCAAGTGACTAATGTAGTTAGTGTTTGTTTCCAGAACCCATAGTCTAGAACTTCAGTGAAATGTAGTCAAATTGTATTACAGCTCATGTTATAGCTGGTTCATACTTCTAGATCATTTAATGATTTGTGTTTAAAATTCTACAATTTTAATCAGTGTTTAGCATAACTCAGAGTTCATGTGAAGTTTGTTGTACAGACTCATCATTTAACCTTACTTTAGCATTTCTCAGATGCAAATTCATGTAAGAACAATTATGAATTTCTTTTACATCCACAGAAGAAGGCTGTATATGTTTATGAACCATACACATAGAGAGTGATTATATACTCCTGTCTGCTGCATATTATGATAATCCAGCTATGACAAGATATTTGATATATCTCAGTTATTTCTACTACAGAAATAGAAGCAAAGACAACAAATCTTTGATATAACACTATATATATCATCCATCTGAGAGCTTTCTTCTAATAAATTTATCATGTCAGTTTAGGTTTAGAAACAGATGGTGAAGATAACTACAATTTGTGTTCAGGCATTAGCTTTCAGATGTTGGGACTGATGAGATTCTTCATGCTGATGCTGGATCCAGAAAATGCCTTCTCAGCACAACAGCTTGAGGAGAATTCCCCCAAGGGGAAATAGTTACTCAGGATGTTATATAGATTATAATAACCTGGAATAAGCTATTCAGTTCACTTTCCTAATGCCCTTTAGACCTACTCATCACAAACACTGATGCTGGAGATCCTTTCTTGACTTGTAAATTTAGACTAGTTATCAAATTATTTACTAATCCACTATAAACACACAACTGAAACTGGTACTATTTCCCAAAAATACAAGTACTGATGGAGATTTTATAAAAATAAATGTGGCTTTTAGATAGTCTTACATGGAAAATAGATAATATCATGTGCTGATGAACTATAAAGGACCCAAACTTTGTACTTAGTTTATAGAAATTTCATTATCCAGAATGATAATTTAAAAGTAGTCTCAGATTCCCTCCAATTCTCAGTTTGGATCCAGGGAATGTGGGGCAAGATGCTGGGGTCAAGTACATAAAAAAGAACTAGCATATGCCTGTCCTGATATAAAGTAATGTGCTATGTTTGTGTTTATAAAAAGAAAATGTCATTTGTGAAATACTTTAGTCCATTTTAAAAATGGACTAAAAAACATGCAAAATATTACTGCAACTTTGTCCAGAAAAAAAAGTTTTCTTATAGTCATCCACTTGCTCTGGCTCTTACAGTCTTTCTGCCCTGTACTTAACTCTCCTTTATACTGTCAATTTCTTGTGTTATCTTTTGCTCACTACAACAAATACATGAGAAAGTAATTTTTCTTTCATTCTCTTTTCCTTCATTTTCTTCACCCATTCCCTTCATCCACCCCTACCAAGCATTCCAAGTTGGTCTCAAAGTCCTGGGATAATCTTTATTTCTGATACTCCTGAGTGCTTGCATCACCATGGCAGGTTTATGCAGTGATTTCTGCACTGAGATCATTAACCTGTAAAGAGAAAAGATTTACTCTCAGTTTTAGAGGTTCCAGTCTGTATTTGGTTGGCTCTATCATTTAGAGCCTGTGGTGAGGCAGCAAACTGTGATGGGTGTGCATGTTAGAGCAAAACAGGTCCCTCACATTGAAGCAGCAGAAGAAAGGAAAAGGATGATTCTTCTATCACTATAATAAAAATGTTTTGCTAAAAGACTTGTAACATATTTTAAAATTTTTAAAGGCTCACTTTTACTTTTATTCACACATACATGAATGTCAGCTATGTGTGTACAACACTGAATTCTCAGGAGCTGGAGGTGCAGGTAGTTGGGAGCCACCAGGTATCAGTGATGGGAACTGAATCATGTCTTCAGGAAGAGCAGTCAGCTCTCTTAACCCCTGACCCACCTCTCCAGGTCCATAACAGATTTATTTTTATTTTATATTTTATCATTTATTTATTTTTAGTGTTTAGTTTTGTTGTTTGTTTTTTTGAGATAGGTTCTCACTATATAACCCAGGCTGGCCTGAAACTTACAGAGATTTACCTCTCTCTGCTTCCCAAGTGCTAGGATTAAAGGCCTGTGTCACCATGCTTGGGCTTTAAATTAATTTTTTCCCTCAGTGTTATTTATTACTTCTCTTTAACAAATTTTGAATATGAGACTTCTCTTCATGCCCCAATAGGGTGGCTGAGAAAAGCTGTACATTGTTATTTACTTCATTTTATTCATTATTTGTGAGGTGGCTATGGTTTCCCAGGGTTCTTGGCCATGTGTGTAGAGTCAATTATTCATGTCCTCTGCCTCATCCTTCACTCCTGTGCCTGTGCACAAAGATATATAGAGTATTAAAATATTCTGCATATGATTCTGTTATTTACATGTAAATGACTTCTCTCAATCTATTTGACTTTTAAATTTATGTTTTCTTATAGGACAATTTAAAACAGGAAATAATAAACTGTATTAATATTTCCAGTTATGGATTTTAAGTTTGTGCTCTGTTTAAGGAATTCTGTTTAGTTTATATTTTAAACATGCCTATATTTTCTCCCTACATTTTCTCAAGTTTTGATTTAGGATCTTTTAAATCTTTCTATGATGTTCTTATTGAGATATGGAGAATAACTTCATATAATCTACACAAGAATAGAGAATTGTATAAATGTCAGTCTTGCACTGACTTGAAGATATACATTACCGACTGGCTGCACAGTTCAAAGGTTCATCATTTCCCTTGTTCCTTTTCTGTGGGTGTAAGAGTTTATGAATCTACTTATGCATCTACTTAGGAGAGATTTGGCTATTTTTCCCAGTTTATTCCAGAATATTATAAAAGATGTAGGGTTTGAATCTTTGGCAAAATTGTTCATAAAAACAGACGTTAAGTGATAGTTTATTTGTCAGCTTAAAGAGGGGAGGTTTTATTTAGAATCCATTCTTCTAATATCTATTTACTAATATCTGCAATATCTGTAAGTTTCTAAGATTATCATTTATGCTTTGTTTATAGCTTCTAAGAAAGCAAAGAAAATGCAATGGTAAGAGGTATAAATTACATGGATTAACATTTGTTAAATATAGCCAACCACTGAGATTTTTGTTTTATAAGGCAAGGATATTCTTTGGCATGAAGTGACTTTTAAACATATATCTTTGAATTTGTGACTTTACCTAGGAACTTATAGTTTGAAGCATAATTAATAAATTATTTTGATGACATTAACAATTGATATTGCATAAAAGGATTGATTTTGAAGAGAATGGCTCTGAAGACCATGTAAATACCTAGACAAAAAAAATTCAATTACGGAGTGTCATGTAATATCTCATAGTATTGTGTCATGGTTACACTCATTTTCTATAAATGCTTTTAAATAGTCACAAATAAAGGACTTGTTATTTCCTAAATAGGCACTTATATTTCTTCTGAGAAATACCAAGCACAAATATTTGCATTTGAATAGCAGATAAATTTATATTTCTGCCAATCAAACTTTTCTATTAACATGATCTCTTATATATTTAAGTCCAGAAAGGTTGAATTTTATGTGATAGTATTTCATAGTCATAGTTTATATGACATTACAAAGTATTCATTTGGGTTGTCAGAATCAATGATGGCCATTATCTTACTCATGAATGAATTTTTTAATTAAAAAATTACATATATGCACATATATACAAATAGTTTTATTACAAAGCACATTTTAAGTCTATGTGCACATAAACACACACACACACACACACACACA
>LZPO01108592.1:41344-51620 GCA_001675575.1 Neotoma lepida
TATCATACAGATCCTTCACTTGCTTAGTTAGAGTTACCCCAAGGTACTTTATATTATTTGTGGTTATTGTAAAGGGTGATGTTTCTCTGATTTCTTACTCAGCCTTTTTATCGTTTGTATATAGCAGGATTAATCTGCCCCTGGGATAAACCCCTTAACTGTTTTTCAACACCAAATGCTTGTCCCTTTTTCTTTCTTTCTTTACCAAATCACAGGGGTGTGACAGGGAGTGGTTAGTGTAGTGTTTTATACCTGTGTAGATAAGAACGAAGTTTTCATTGTGGAATGATTTAGCATTGTAGTGGACAAGGATAGTTTACTCAGGCTTTGTTCTTCAATCATCCCCTTTGTAATTGGACCTTGACTACCCCTTCTCTTATCTGTAATCTCTACAATTATCAAACTGGGTGGGACCTTACTGACATTATCTTAAGATCTGGGGAAGGGGAAATAATCTTTAGTTACCATCAAACATGTGCCTTTGGGTGGTCTTGAGTAGAGACTATAGTTTGTTTGTTTTGTTTTGTTTCATTTTGCATTTTTAGCTTTTTCCTTTCTTACATGACACAAAGGGCCATAGACAATTGTCTCAGTCTTATTCTGGTATATTTTGAATCAAGAATGTCTCTATAGCTTTATGCTTTGAGGGCTGTTCCCCAGCTCTTGTCATTATGGGGGTGCTTTTGAGCATGTAAGAGGAGTGCCCAGCAAGCAGAATCGTCACCAGGGATAGCTTTTGCAATTCTCCATGTCCTCTCTGCTTCCTTTTCTATGTGATGTGGTGAATCCCCACCAGAGTGCCTTCTGATGCATGTCTCATTGCTTTTCCTGACTAGTGGACTGAGAAATTTGGAGGTGTTACATATTAGTTAATTTGATCATGGCTGAAGAAAAAATCAAATATACATTTCAGAGCCAAGTATGTCAAGCACTTTCACCTAACAAGGAAAGAGGATATGATTACTTTTCCCTTGGTCTCATCCTTCACCACAAAGAGGTGACTTTATTCCAATATTCACCACGAGGATCTAGTGGGGGCCTGAGATTAAGCATTCAAGTATACATACCACTCTCCTCCAGACAAGGCTAGCACCCAAGAATTTTCCAGTGCCTCCTAATGGTCCAGTTCATCATTCAGCTATTTGTCAAAATTTCCATTAAGTGTCCTTACCCCATTCTGCCTCCTGTGTCACTCTTTCCATAAATCTCTCCTTGACTGTGATTCTTGTTCTCACCTATGCCTCTAGTTTTCAGGGCAGCAGTATGCCTGGTGACCTCAGCTCTCTGACAGATCTAAGAAATAAACATGGATTTTTAGTCATTTCAGCATTGTTTTCATCTAGTGAGGACAGGGTTGATGACTTCCAAGTTCTTTATGTATTGTCACTAAAACAAGAAATGTAACCTTGCACTNTTATTGAATAATATGTGTGACTCTCAGCCTGTAAAGGTTGAGAACCAGGACTGTTTGAGGCTAGGTCATTTACTTATAAAACAATAATAACAAAAATAGTAATAAATAAAACTTTACATTTTTATCCAAAAAATAAAAATCAGGACGTTTTGTTTAATCTTTTGGTTACTAATGTATTTCCATTAATGAGTGTACTTCAAGAAAGTAGTATTAAGTCTTATTCTTATCTATTACCCTTTAAACAGCTAGCATTGTATAAATTTAGTGTAGGCTGCTCTGAAATTTAAAAATAGCTGAATTGGACATCTTAACATCTCATATATTTTGCATAACTTGAATTTACAGGGAATTTTTAGTATTTTTAGGTCAAATAAGAAAATTACATATAAGTGATTTCAAAATATAAAACTATTATAAGGCAAACAAGACAGTTAATTTCTACTTTTATACTTATGTAAAGTTCTAGGAATCCTCCAAACTACTTATAATAGCAACTGTAAATGAAAAGTGCCGTTTAGCTTTTTCATCTCTTTCTGGACATTTTATTAGAGTAGGTCCTCATTTTTCATCCTTAAAAGAGTGGTTATGGATATCTCAATATGATTTCTGAAATATCATAGCTAGAAATATCAAATTGAAGTGCTTCCAGTTTTTTCTTTGGTTTTGTTGGCATCCTTCATTGTTAGCAATTTCAACAGTAAGGTTGAGCAGCAATCCAGAGCAAAGTTGTCATGTTTTCTTTGTTCCTCTCTCTTACAAGAAATAAATATCTATAAGTCTTGTATATGCACATAATTAAATGAGTATATCCTAGTTTCATTTATTACACCATTTGCCATGTCATGTGTGCTTTAAGAATAATATATGTACCTGTATTTACTGAGATTTGTGTACTAAACTCAATTTCAATAATGATTAGAAAATAGCGCTCATCTCAATTTTTCTGCTTCTTAACAACATTTAAGTATGCAACTTGCATTTTGTTTATACTGGTACTCCTCAGTAAATGGAAACAGAATCTAAAAGCAATAAGATTCAATAATATATTTTTCCACATTTCAGAATAAGAAGTGATGCTTTATCTACTAAAACANTTTTATAGCTGAGACTGTCATGTATATAAATCTATTTTAATTCATTTCTAAGTAGTGTAAAAATAACATTTTTATCTCTTTTTAATAAAAACTAGAGCAGAATTAATTATATTCAAACTCTTCCTGATCATTGTGAAACAAGGAAATATATGCATATGGCTAACTGTGACAGATGTGTTATAAAATTAACCCAAAATAGGCTATATGAAATCATGCTTTTCTATTAAAGTGAAACGCAANAGAGAAGAAATTGACATGACTAAATCCACCTTTTCCCTCACAATTAGGGAACATATCCCAGTCTCTCCTGAAGTACAATGTGTTCCTTTGAGTACAGTCAGAGGTAAACCTTCTGAGGACAGGAAGAGTTTGTGTGGAAAGAAAAGGAAATAATATCAAGACTGGCTTGATGGAGACTCTGAAAAACAGGGGAGAAAGATCACATTATCTTTCAAAATAAAACTTGTCAGCTCCTGTAGAAAACACCAATCTTTTGCTGAAAACCCTCATCTCTCAAAAAAACATAACACAGATTTGCTGATGCAAAGTGAAGCTTGCACTACTGAATTTATGATACATTGGAAAAATGATTTCCATAAATTATGATACTTTATACACATTATTGATACTGATAAGACTATAAGTCATATAATAAATTTCTACGGTTCACTGGTTATATAATATGAGGCATACTGCTTTTTTTTCTGATACAAAAAAATGTTTCTGTCACTTTGGCTTTGGGGTTCTTTAAAGTCTTTCATATATAAATCAAGACTTTGCTTGTAAGTACATATGTGGGCCATTTATAAGCATTCATTTCTAAACATGTGATCATAGCACCATAATATATTCTTTCCCACATTGCAAATAAATAACTGTCCTCTGCAAGAACAATGAGATATCACCCCAAATGACTCAGGGAGGCTTTCTCAGTAAGTATGAAAAATCCTCCTTCCTTTTATTAAGCCTCTGTAATTTTTTTTAATTCTTTCCTGAGAGAATCTTTTTCTTTGATTGCAAATGTATTTTTTATGCAATATATTCTGATTATGGTTTCCCTTCTCCCTACTCCTCCCCACCTCCCCTCCCATCCTGATCCACACCCTGTTGGGAGCCTTGCAGCCTAGTCTTGGAACAGTATATGACTACCTGTCCAATGGGTTTCCTCTGGGTAAGACACCCGTGAAATGGACTCTCACTTGGCAAGGACCAGCAATCCATGGGACAGCAGAGGAATTTGCAAAATTCTTGCAGCCAGCAGGCTTTTTTCTCTCTCATGATATTGTTGATTCTTTGGACAGTTTTTAGTTTTACTTTGTCGGTCACACATGCAATAGCTGTAATGTTCCCTGGAAATTCTGTTCTTTCTAGAATATTTTACCCTAAGATTCAACACAGGGTTAATGCTTCTCAAATCTCTTTTCTGGAATTACTAACTACAATTCCTAATCCTGGGAACTTTTCTGACTCAATAGAGATAGGTAGGTATGAGGAAATAAATATCACTTGAAACATTAACAATGTCTCACAGTTCTGGAAAGAAGAGTAAGATTTCAGTGCACAGAATAGGGAAAAGCCTCAGGAGAGCACACATAGTGCTGATTGTTGAGAATAAGTTCCCTAGACACCAAGCATGTACAATCAATGACAGACTCTAGTATGATCCAATAGGGAAAATGCAATGTAAAATATGGGGCGGATAGATCCATCTTTACCATACACAAGAGCTTATATTGGTGGAAGAAGTCTGGTGTAGTGAAATGGGTTAAGAGTTCCTTATCAAAGTCTGCCTTTATCTGGGCTAGTATTTACTTTTCCCATTGGAAGGCAGCCTCTGATTTTCAGAGCCACAGTTGATACAAAGCTTAAGAAGCCTATGTTCCTTACCCATAGATACAATGAACACAGTGTGTTAACTCAGCTCAAGCATTTGTGCAAGTAGGAATCAAATATGTTAACTTGGAGCTACTGGAATTTGGGGTTTTACTCAGTTTTCAAACCACCAGTATTCCTGGCTTACTTTATTAATAGAAGAAATGAGCATTCCCCAGAAAATCTTCCATAACAATTGCTAAGGAGTAGTGTTTTCTGTATCACTCACTCAATTCTAATGGCTAACCTTAGAGAGGAATATGGTTTATCATTCTCCTTACATAATCTCTGATTTAGCATTGATTCCAGACTTGTTCACAGTTCCTCAAAAAGAACAAAACATAACTGTTTTCCCAACGCCATTTTCCTTTATGGTCTGATAACTCTCAGCTTACCTTTATGTTATTGTAAACATTAAAGACCGAGCAAGTAGAGATGAGCATTTTCTAATTACCACTCATGGTCAGTTTCTGCTGAGTCATTTATTGTGTACAGATTCTTAGAGGATCATGACACAATTGTATCTTTGAAGCCTATGGAATTAGAAACTGAGTCTCAGAAAAGACAGAAATGAGACCTCTTAAGGTCACTCTAGACGTATAGGAACAGACTACGACATCTAACAAAGCAGTTCTCAAAGCAAACTCTTTACACCACTGGTGTCAGTTTTACTTCCTCACTCTCTAGTGACCATGTCTGAATTCATCTCCAAACCTTGCTAAAATATCAGAAGCTTTGTGCTTCCAGCTCGGCATCTGAGTTTAATAAACCCACCTGACAGTGATGTTAGACACTCAAGTTGGANACTTTTAAAATAACCACGTCTAATACTTACAAACGCAGAAAAATCAGACTATAAGTCTATAATCAAATTCTTTCTTTTTTTATTTGTATTCATTCTTCTCTCATACATTACATCCTGACTGTATTTGTCCCTCTGAGTCTTAAAATAGTAGTTTGTGTGTTCACAACAACACTGTGGACTTCAAGAGTTATTTTCATAGGTCGGGAGGAACAGATGAAGCCAGTATCCCNCCGCCCTCAATGGATTTAAAGAACTGTTGAAATAAAATCCTGTGTTTCCAGGAGTTTGTTAGAAGCATTTGATGTAAGCTAAAGAAGCAGGATCTACATGAATTATGCTCCTCAAACTACTTTGCCATCAAGGCTTAGCACTGAGAGCACATGGGACTGTTGTCGAGCTCGTTGTATTGAAGAACATCTGCATGAGACCTACTGAGAAAATACTAGTCTTTAGCTTACGGCTTGGTTGCATGCTGGAAGAAAACAGCTTAATTGGGCTTTTAAAATCCCAGAGCAGGTAATAAGTTAATTTGAGACTGTCAAACAAAGAACCCTTTAAGTTCTCTCACTCACTCATGATTGTAAACAAGAGATTTGGTCTGTTCCATAGATCGGCAGTTTTCATTTTCAGTTGTTAAGAAGGCAAAGTTTAGTCTCCAACCTACAAAAGCACATCATTTTCACTGTTTTCACAGCGTGTGTAATCTGATAACTGTTACTTATTTCTGTGCTTTAAATGTGTCTTAGTTCCAGTCTCTCTTAAGTAACCCCCCAGGCTGTCCTTCTATACCCACAGCTTACAAGTGTAAGATAATGTCAAGCTCTTTCTCATTTATAAAGCCTTTTGACACAGGAACAATTGTTTATACTATTTTTATCCTCTCATTTTTATCAACTAGAATGATACTTACTTCAGTTACCCCATATTTGCAAAGCCCCTATTGTTATTAATGCTAATGTATCAAAAGTTGCAATGTTTTTCCAAACTTGTATGATTTTTATAGATAATATTCTTCTTCATAATAAATTTAAGGACTTTTCTGGCAAGTGTTTCTTTTATTATTTTTGGCACCAAGGCCAAAATTACAGGAGACCTATCATGTCCACCAAGCATTTA
This sequence comes from Neotoma lepida, assembly GCA_001675575.1. Lineage (NCBI taxonomy): Eukaryota > Metazoa > Chordata > Mammalia > Rodentia > Cricetidae > Neotoma > Neotoma lepida. The sequence goes on from LZPO01108592.1 coordinate 47,646, forward strand.
CATGGGTTTGGGAAATCTGAACTCCAGACCTTAGGAGGGAAGCACTTTATATGATATGCCACTGCCCCAGCCCTTCACATTTTAAATAATGGAATGGAAGAGTTGAAAAGAAACGAAGATAGTATTCTTTGCAAACCATTGCAATAATTCACTTAAAAGATGATGCTACAGTTTAGGATATATTTGTCCTTTAATAGTTTATATATTGGGAGGTAGACAAGATAGCTCAGTGGGTAAAGTGTTTCTCACATAATCATGAGGACCTGATTTAATACTCAGAACCCACACTTATAAAGCTGAGCAAGGCTGTATACAACTGTAATTCTACTACTGGGGTATAAAAACAGGTGAGTCCCTGCTGCTAGCTGGCCAGATATTTTCACTGAATCTACAGAACTTATTTTCCAGTAAGACACCCTGTCTCAGAACTCTAGCTTTANAGCTTCTGAGGTTTGATCTCAGGCCCCCAAATTCACAAGCACACACATATATGTTCACCTACACATACATGAACATGTGCACTCACATGCATACAATGAAAACAATTAAGCAGGATCTCATTCATTGGAAATTTGCTCCTCAGAAAGTCAGTATACATCTGTGGGAACTACAGAGTTGGGGACCGTGGGAAAGATAATCACAAGCCTCTCCTCTCTTTCTCACATTCTTGATTTTTCTACAAATCTTTCCCTCTCATCTGATGTCACCTGACATAAAACCCTTGCCAGAGCTGAGCCACTGTTTGTTAAAGGGTATTAAACTTTCAAAATTGTGAGCTAAAACCTTTTTTTACATATTAGATAGATAGATAGATAGATAGATAGATAGATAGATAGATAGATAGATAATACAATATAAAGAAGCTGAGACAAGAAAAGTAAAAGACTGAATTCAAACTGTAGCTTTAGCCATAACAAAACCATTGCCATTCCTAATGTAGATGATAGAGGAAGAAGCAAATGAAAGATAATGTAGAGGGCCTCATCCAGTCCCAGGGAGGCTCCACAGCTGTTGGTCTAAAGGTCATGAGTCCCCACTAGCTTGGTTCGGTTGGTTCTGTAGGTTTCCTCATCATGATCTTGATGCCCCTTGCTCATAGAATCCCTCTTCTCTCTCTTCGACTGGTCTCCTGGCGCTTGGCCTGGTGCTTGGCTGTGGATCTCTGCATCTGCTTCCATCAGTTACTGGATGAAGGCTCTATGATGACAGAGTATTCACCGATTTGATTACTGGGGTAAGCTAGTTCAGATACCCTCTCTACTATTGCAAGTAGTCCTTGGTGCAGGGGGAGGGGCTTGGACCTGCCTCAGTTGAATGCACCAGCCTCTGCTATCTCCCCATGGGAGGCCATACTGTGTCAGAGGATGGAATGGGGGAGAGGGCAAGGCTGGGGAGTGGAAGGAGGGAAGAGAGGGGGATCTGTGGATGGTATATAAAATGAATAAAAAAATTCTTAATAAAAAGAAAAAAAAAGATAATGAAAGGGGCATGTTAACAACAGGGCACCCGGGAGAGGGTGGCAAGGGCTTCTAATCCACAAGTCCCAAAATTGCTATGTGACCCAACACAAAGTTATAAACTTCCATGCGACATAATGAAATCTTTGCAGTTTTTATTGGAAATTAGACTGCATGTTCTCAAGTGTGAGATTCTGAATGGTGAGCTTCCCCCTCAATTTCAAAAGTTTGGAGCCCTCTACTNGTCTTGTGTGTAAGAGAAGGATCAGCTTCAGTGACAGGATGAGTATGCTGGAGTGTTTATTAAGAAAGCCAGCAAAAGTAAAGTGAAGAATAATAAAACATGGTACAGCTATGACCACACAGTGGTGGGAGGTAAAGGGAAGTCCGTTGTATCTAATAGTGAGTAAGAACAAAACTTAGGACAATGCAGTTTGACAGCTTTTCAATTGAGTTGTGCTGCAAATACTAAGGAATATTTGTCAAGGAAGTCATAACAGTAACCATCAGCATATTAACAATGATGGGATGGAAAGCAAAATAGATGTGGTTAAAATATAAAGTGGGATATCTAATGAACTGTTCTTATCAGAAATAGAGTATTATCAGAATTCTTAATAACTTTGCCATTGTTCAGAGGTTTTATTTTTTTCCTTTGTCTTTTTCAAATCCCAGGACATGGGCTAAAATTTTTGGAAAACCTTTTCTTTGTTCTTCTAAACAAATAATACACTTCACACTGTTAAAATAATGCCATTCACAAGCTATTGTCTTGCCTTTATTTATGTGTATTTTTACTTCACAAGCATAGCTATTTAGAATATTTCAGTCCTTTCATTTTCCTCATCAATGTGTCTCTTTGACTCTCTTAAATAAAGAATGTAGGAATGCTTTGCTGTGATATAAACTTTAATTATCTCCATTGACAATTTTGAGACCATTCACAATATGAAAGCACACTTAAAATATAATGTGCGAACATCTTTCTATTGGAATGAGGGCTGAATTAACATATTCATCTACTCCAATCATCTACTTCACAATGGATTCAAGTTGTAGTTTGAATTAGAAAGTGTTCACTCATTTTTAAATGAATAGGAGCCTAGATATGCCCTTTACTCAACAGAAGTACAAGAAAATAAGCAGAGACGGGCAAATGGTGTTATATCAAACTGAAAAATTACAGGACAGCAAAGGAAACAATAAACAGAATAAAGAAACACCTACAAAACAGGAGAAAATATCTGCAAACTATTTATCTGATTAAGGGTTATTAAATAGAATATATTTTGAACTCCAAAAAATCAATAGAAAAATAACTCCACTGAATAATTGAAAATAGATCTAAATAGAGATATCTGAGAAGAATTTCTGTAGTGCTCAATAGATACATGAAAGCAATCTTTAGCATCATACACAGGAGTGTAGATCAAATTACAATTGAGGTATTGCTTCACCCTAGAAAGAGTAGCTATTATCCAAAAGATATAGATAACAAGTATTGGCTAAGGCATAAAGGAAAGCAAATCTTTGCATGACATAAGTAGCAGTATATTAACAAATTAATGTAGTTACCCTACAAAAGAAATGGAGAGCTCCCCCAAAATAAAACACACACTAGCATGTGAGCTCATAACTCCACTATTAAGCATATATACAAAAAATGAAATATTTATGCTAAAAGGGTTATGCAGCATCTTACATCTACTACAATATTCATAACAGATGAGAAATAAAAACAATTTTCATAGCCACTTTCTGATGAATAGATGAAAGAAATGTATTTACACAATATGGAATATTACTCCATGATAAAAATGAAGACACCTTGGGGATGCTATGTGACTAAATGATAGAGTGTTTGCCTACCATATGAAAGTTCCTGGTTCTATCCCTACAGTGGGACCCTGAGGAGGAGAAAGAAAGAATGAAAGAAAGAAAGAGGTGGGAGGAACAGGGAGGGAGGAAAAGAGGGAGGAAGGGAGGGACGGGGAAGCAAAAATAAAGAGAAAGGGGGAGCAAGAGGCTTCAGAAGAATAGACAGAAGAACTCTGTCACTTGTACAACATGGATGAACTCAGAGATCGATCTAGCATATTAAGTGAAATAAGACAAGCACAAGAAATCAAATACTGCATGATCAAATGTAGAGTCTAAGACGTTCACCTTGCAGTTTTAGAGTAAAATGGTGGCTATAGGAAGTAAGGGAGAGTTCAGTGTAAAGGGCTTTACTCATGAGCATAAGTGAATGCTCCACAGCAGGAAGAAGGTCCTGTGGTTAGGCCATGGGATGGTGATGCTTACTGACACATTCACTGTACATAGCACAAAGTCAGAAAAAGGGATTTTGATTGGTATTGCCATGGAATTATGATAGAATCTTGAGAAGCTGGGATTAGCTTGATTTGGACAGTGCAATATAATGTATATATGTATCAGAACATTAGATAGTATGCCATAAGTGTGCATAAATCACATGTTTTGGTGCTTCAGTTAAAATAATTCCATTCAGGCTAAA